>PNEQ01074303.1:0-54931 GCA_003012365.1 Medauroidea extradentata
AACTTACATAATCATAATATTATTAAAAATACTTACTACTATTCTGACCATAGCATAAACCATGAAGATGTAAATAAAAAATTTAACATATATAATTCCATAGAACAGTTCAACTTGAATGTTGACGTGTCTTTTTCAGAAAGTAAAGACAATAAAATATCTTTTACAATAACCTGTAACACATAGATGTTATGTTACACGATTTAGTGACAGTCAGTGATTGAAAGTTTTAGCTGTCATTTATCTTGAGGTTCCTGCTGACAAATCACAGACGAATGGTTTCAGAATACCATTGTGAGTGAAAAATGCGTCTGAACAAAGACACACTACCAATAACCGTTATTCAGGAGCTGTTGATGTACACGAATGCACGTAAGGCATTGCCACAAAATAGTACGAAATTTTTCGCGACACAGTATGATACAACTTGAAATACAGTACCAGACACTGAGTCTATGAAGTACGTACAATACAAATGTGGCAACCAGTGGCATGTTGTGAGTGTGTTGCAAGGTAAGCTGTGTTTGTTGTCAGCTGTACTTGTTTACCTCCTCGTGTACACGTGAGCCTCTGAGACGTAGTTGTACAGCGGGCGTACGATATGTACACTGAAAAAAGAGTATAGTTGCAGGCACCGTACTTCTGTTCAAATAGGGACAACAAAACAGTTTGGTTGTCGGCACTACTCTGGGCAGTTCCTACAACAATCTGTTTTGTAGACGTTACCATCTGGTTTGTAAAAGCAACTAGTCTCTTAGTTTCATCTACAAAACAGATTGTTGAAGGACATATCCAGAGTAGTGCCAACAACCAAACTGTTTTGTTGTCCCTATTTTAACAAAAGTATGGTACCTGCAACTATACTCTTTTTTCAGTGTACCTTGCATGTAACTTATGAGTGGGCGCATTACGTTGTGTTAGACCCAGCTGTACTGTTATTACTGGGTACACAGAGACTGAGCGAACACCAGCTTACATTGTTTCTGATCACCACACGCCACTGGTGACAACTGCGAAACTATATAATTTAAATTGTAAGACTAAACGGTGCGTTTGCACTTTCCACACACGTCAACAGTGACGCTGCAAGCACTGGCCAGCCACGCTGATGCGCGTAGTCGCAACAGTTTGGCCTCTGGCACATTTGATGGTTTTTGTTTGGTGTTGTTGTTGGTAATGGCAACATATTGAGGACATGTTACCAAATACACAATGGCAGTCTTGGTGGTTGTTGGTTGCAGTTGGTCACGAAAGAATTTCAACACTCATTTCTGCTTCTTGTTGTTGTTGTTGTAGTTAAGGCCATGATTTACTCTTTCTAGTGCTTTTGCGAAAGCTACTTTTTAAAGCTTAAACGAGATAAGATAACACTAATATGTTTGCCAGTTTTGTTTTGAAATGATTTTTGCTGTGACAGCTATTTTTTTTTTTTCAAGAAATTATAGAGTTTCGAATAATAAGTCAGTTCAAAAAAATTTCGTCAGTTACATAAATAGCTAAAATCACAGTTTATACTGTCTCGAAAAAATTTAGCCAACACGATTGTAAACAAAAAGCCAAACGGATTATTTTTATCTGCCCTCAATTTTGCTGAAAAAAAAGTACCATTGTGAAATATTTACAAACAAGGTAGAAGGGCGTTAATTTCAAAATATTAACCATTCAATTTCAACTAACGAATCAGATCTCAGTAGGAAGAATACGAATGTTTGATGCTAGCGTGAAACATTATTATTAACATCACTATACTTCTAATTTCATCAAACACAGCACTATTATTCAGGTCCAAAATCTATTATCAGCTTAAGTTATTTTAACCACCAATAATCAATAACTAGAGATGATGGTATATCGCGAAAATTATTTGCGTCGATTTTTCCTTTGAAAACACTATAGTTTCTTGTGACATGTATGATTGGGTGATGACGTCTGGCACAACGTAGCTGACCAGTAATACGCATCATATTCTACAATAGCGGAATTATTTTTGGCTTAGTCAAATAGGACTCTCATACAAGCGAAAACCAGTAATCTTTTCACTAAACTTACTTTTAAACACAATGAACGGTCAAGTTTTCCCGCGATAAACCATAATCTCTACCTATAACCCCATTTAATCTGCAGTTATTGCTTCTAAACTATCTACTTAATTGATTTCAAATTCATTTGTATGTGTTCAATGAGTACGGTTGGTGATTTATCGCGGGAATATTTGACTGTCTGCTAAGCTCCAGGGTAATTGATTCATTTCTGACGCTTTTATTTCGGCACGGTTGAGTTCCTATTTGACTGGGCACTTTGAATAAACTTCTGTGATTCGTCTGTAAACATACAGCCACAATCGTCCAATCATAGAAAACGCAGGACGCTAAAATTATTTGGAGAATATGTTGGCAGAAAATATTCTCGTTATTTTCAATCACATACAACCTGTCTATTGTGGCAACCCACGCTTTGCATACTAACCGCCGACAACGATAACCACCAGACGATATCAAGAACGCGTATGTTGTGAGGATCGAGAGATTGTAGAGATTCTGGTCAGCATTCAGCCTTTCTTCCAGTCTGATACCGGAAGTAGGCTACAATATTCATCTCTTCTTAATACACTCTAAAAATAGTTTGCAAATTTACCACACGTGCGTATAGGAGCGCTAAGAAAGTAGGTATGGTAGAACAGTTTCCCAGACATCCATGGTAACACTCCTAAACCTTTTTTATAAAACAGTCAAATGTATACTGTAATTACCAGACTTGTATTGGAACAACTGCAAAAGTTTGCATATTTACAAGACGGAAGCATGACAACTGTCCATACTGTGTTTGGGATAATAACTTCCTAAATATTTTAGGAAGTTTTTTACAGTGGACCAACGTCAGAACACGCAGTTTAGTGATATATAGAGACGTTTATGAATTACCATATTCATAGTATAATTTTCGTTATGACATTTAAGTTTACAGCTTACTAACTAATACTGTTAATGGCATCCGTTAGTACAGGTACATTATTTCATTTTGTTGTTACTTCATGGTAACATTTATTTTTCGTTGCAGATGTTGTCTTCGGAGAAGGGGCATTTCTACTAAGGATTTGTTTTCCTTAGTTGCGTTACGATTGCCTGGTCTTGAGCTGTGGTATTATGTGACAAGAGTTGAGTGTGGAGCAGCGGCGTAATGCTGGTGCGGGGGAAAGCGGTAGTACCTCGAGGAAACCCGCCAGTTGACGCTAGTGTTCGCCATGTTTCCCACTTGAAAAATTGGGAACGATCCAGCCAGGGTTGGAACCCGGATCGTCCCGGTGAGAGACGAGGGGTCGGACCACGCAACCCTCTGTAATGAGCAGGATTTTTTTCGGAAACGCCAATGGCGCACTGAAAGAAAAAAATTGTGGGAAGACTTCCCTGCAAAATAATTTTGTAGCAAGCACAAAATATTTTTGTGGTGTCCATAATATTTTAGTGGTGTCAACAAAATGTTTTTGTGGTGACCACGAAATAAATTTTGTAGGGTAAATACCAACAAAATATTTTGTAGCTGCCACAATTTTTTTTCCGTGCGTTATTGAATGTAATTACTAGACGAGACAGAGAGTATCGAAAATCGGGTTAAAAACCACGTGGGTTGTCGTATTACCGTACAATCTTAACATGTATAACGTTCAGGTCATATGAGGTACAAACTTTCGAAACCAAACATGCAGTGGCGGCTCGTGGGTTGTTGCCAGGTGGGGCTGCAGATAGTCGGAACTGTACACTCTTGATGAACGCGCCGTAGACCAACGAGCATGAAATATTTGCCGGCTACTAGATGTGTTGTGGCCACTCAGTAGTAAGGGGCACCTGCACATCTGTGTGTCAGTGGCTGTAGAGTCAACCAGCGCACAACCCTGTACAGCTCTTGGCAACTGCAGCCCTACCTGGCAACAATCCACGAGCCGCCACTGCAGACATGTCCACAAAAATCTGAAAGTAGGTTAAACATATTTTTCATGTAAAGTTGGTGAGTTAAACAAGAATATGTAGTGAGAATTAATAATGAAACTTACTCGTCCCTTTTAAAAATCAGGCAAAAATTTGTATTTTTTTCCAAATCGTACGTGTCCAGCCCACTAAAATCGTGCATTCATAGCAGATGTACGGTGGTTACAAAATGTTGCATACAACAAGTGAACAGCCTTTAAAGACATATTTCCATAATATTCTTTCGAAACTAGATATGACAATTATTCTTTAGTAATGAATGGAATAAGTTATTTGTGTATTTCGTATTAATTAGCCCTATTAGGCATTTAACTGACGTACAATAGTACACCTACCATGTTTCATTTTCACCAGTATCCCAACATATATATTTTTTTGCGTTCGTGTAATATTGGATACGGTAGACAGATTCTCGAAACATCCTTCCCAGTATTAATACCTCGACAAATTCCACGCAGAATAAATTTGATTTGAAAGAGTTAGTTCCGAAAGTCATTCAGTATGACGTAATTTCTTTAACATTAATCGTTTATTTAATCTCCGTGGCTGTAAGCTTAGTATAGTAGACTTGAGGTTTACACAATTCCACACTTAAGTAGCAAGAAGTAGACTTAAGAAGTAAGCAGTAGAGTCGGAACATTTGAGCGTGCACAGTAGCGAGGTAACTTCTTAATAAATCCGAATGAAAAGTTCTTTGGGAATTGTATTTTTGACTGCATTGGTTATACAGAAGGTCTATGACTAAGATAATTTAGTAATCTAGTGAGGAAATAATAATTGCGAGACTTTCAAACGACGCAACGCTCGTACAACACACAATTGAAAGCTTCAAACAGGCCTACATGGCAAATTATTTATTTTTCATAAAAACACCTAGTATTTAAAGTAATTCATGGATCAAAACATAATGGCTGTTATCGTATAAAATACAAATTGCTTCATAGGAATGCCAACCGTTTCTGTGATTGGTTAAATGTACTATTTCCACTGCCTAACTTTATAAGCAGTAAGCAGCGCTTTGGTTAAAAAAAAAAATGTGATGGAAAAGATTCTATGTTGTATTGCGAAGTCCAAAAGCTTAAGTTTTTGGTGGTGAAAATGTTTATTGAATTCATTTTCTTGAGTCCAGTTCATTTGATAATATAGGCTACAGATATATAGAGATGTAATGCATTTCATTTTAAAAAATAGGAGCAACTACATGAAAACTTACCACACTGTTTTTTTACACCAACTTAAGTATACAATAAATACGCAGCTACTTTAAAGTTATATGCTTATCCGGCACGACATTTAAATAATTCTTATAACCAAAATAGTTTATTTTGTTATTTTTGTATAATAATGTGCGTATTTAATTTTAATAACATCAAATTCATAAACAGAACAAATTGAGAGTAATAAGAAACCGCTTCTCGGAAGTTAAAAGTTTTGTTCAAGAAAATATCATACATGTTCTAAACGAACATCTATGAAGAAATTCAGGACCTTGGATACTTTGGAAGACGCTTTTGACATCAACACGGCACCAGATGGCATTCAGTAATTTCCAGCACTAATGTTTTTAGGTGAGCTAAAATTAACCATAAATGATTAGTTTTACTGACATAGCTTTTACGTAAGTGTGTTGATAATTATCTTGCAGTACTAACAAATGCAGTTTTCACTTATCGTTTGCGAATGACGAAAATTATCCTGTTTGTTAATGCTTGGTGTTTGTTACTACCTGGCGCGGAGATTGAAATCATAAGCGATTTATTACGTCAGGTTTTTGTTTACCTACTTTCACGAAACGTAATACTCTCGTATATACAGCCAGAAGACGTAATCTCTTATAAAAGTATGCCACACCTGCGTCATCGCGTGACCCGTTCGGGACTACAGCGTGATTTAAGAAAATTGTTTTTATATCTACGACATTGCTCCGTGCATGCAGCATGAGTTACTGTACATGCTGGTTACCGCCTGGAAACTTTCATCATATCCTTCTAATGGAAGCGGAATTTACTGCCTATGGTAACTCTAGATGGCTACTTCAAGTAGAACAGTATTTTTAACAACACTTTCGATTTGACAATCAACCCATAATTTGAAACAAAATTACAGCAACAAATTAAATTGTATACAGGTGTAAGAGTTATGAAATTGTAATAATTTTGACAGATTTATGTATATGTAAAAATTTAATTTTTAGTTTAACTCTAATATTTAATAAACTGACATCATTGCTCAGGGTTTGGATAGTAATTAAAGTATAATATTATTTTTTTAAATAGTATATATAAAATTTCACATTGCATAAGTTCTCTATAATATTTTTTTTTCAACAGAAAAGCAAAGAAGTGTAAAATCGTTCCGGAAATCGGGAAACCTGCTATATATCGTGATTTACTATAATATCGTGATAAATCACATTTCGGGCTTCAAAAAATTTAGAAGGATCTGTTCACATAGTTCTCTAGGTTACCAACAGAGGGCAGGCATGTGTAGCTTCGACAATAAGTGACCATTGTATCAAATATAAGATCACAAATAAAGTATGAACATATTTATGTTACTGAAGTTCAAAGTGTTAGTATCACAAAGTAGGGTATGTTTACTGTACAACTGTTATTTTTATTTTTGAGGGTTAATTAACGTCCTTCGTTTTATGTCATTAGGTTCAATAAGGGACGCCTTTACAAACCATCTTAAGGCCGTTCACGTCGCACAAACGCATAATTGTATATTTGTACGGCGCAGTGTTCGCCTTACAGACGTTACTTGAGACTACAGTTTCCACACGTAAGAACTCTTTAGTCTTCCCGTAGCGACATGTCAGAGTCAGAATTTGCAAATTCCGGAAACATAGGTTTAACAAAAACCAAGTGACTTATTCGAATGAAATAATTTACACTGAAATTGAATATTGTAGGTAATATGCTAAAAGATTAAAAAACACAGTGAAATTCCTTTGGGCTTTTTGAAAATATATGGAAATGACCACATTTTATTTCATTTATGGCAATCACACAATGAGATTCTGCATGTTTTAATATGTATTAGAATATGGCTCATAATATATATTTTCAGTGAAAATTATTTCGCCGAGTAAGTCACTTGCTTTTTATTATTTCTGTTTCCGTAACTTTCAAATTCTAACTTTGACGTGCTGCTATGGGAAAACTACGAGAGCTAAAAAACTTTCACAAGTGTAAAATGAAGTCTCAACGTCTATAAAACGAACATTATGTCGTACAAATATAAAATTATGAATTTTGGTCACGTGAACACCTTTAATCTAGGTAAACGGCACAAACATCTATGCCCGTGCAGGGATTGGAACCCAGGATCTTTTCACGCCGACTCTACGGAGGCTGGCACCCTGCAACTTTCGCAAATGCCTTTCAACTTTGTTAAAAATTGCTTTGTTCAGCCTAGTGTATCTTACAATGTATTAGCTGTATATAAACTTAACTACGATAGCTGTGTAGCCACAATCGAAGTAAAACTCAATGTCACAGCAGGCGTATCGCCGACGGGAAAGCGTGAAGGCTGGTTCAGTGGTCAGCGCATAAGCGAGCGATGATATTGCAAAGGATTTGTGGACTACTTTGAAAAAGTTTTGTGCGTTAAAGGCTCAGAAGCGACGAAGCTATAAGGGTGACCTTAAAGCGCGTGACAAATTCAGCATCGCCTCAACTCGTACATTATTCCCACCTACACTCTAAAAAAATTTGTATAGTTTACAAAGATTTTCTTAGTACTTATACAAATTATTGTAAAAGAACAAAGATGTCCTTTGTAAAATCATTAGTTAATGAGGTTACAAAGGTAAACTTTGTAATATTACAAAGGAATTATTTGTACTTATATATCGAAAGTTCCCGGGATGTTATTTTTTGTAAAGTATGACAAGGCGCTTCTTTGTAGTGGTACAAACTTTTGTAAATGTTGAAAATTATACCTTTTTAAAATTATGTCTGCAAATAAAACTTAGAAAACTTGTGTAGTCTACCAAAATCATATGTTCGGCGGAAATTACTTACAGATCACAACCTCTGGAAAGTATTTTTCAGGAATAAAGTGAATATTTATATTAAGTGCGCGCTTTAAAAGAATACATTATTACTGAACTGTATATTGAATGTATACAAATAAATAAAGACTAAACAATACCGAAATCACATTAGTGTAGGTGTATGATGCGTTGAAGCTAAGCGTGGGGATAATAGTTTAAAACCTAGCGCAATTTTTTTTTATTTTCTAAATATGTTCATGTAAACGTCATTTATTCAAAATGTATTTTATTAATAAGTTCAGTATTATTTATTAAGTACAATGAGCATTAAAATATATAATCTTCCTCATTGAAAGTACAACTAACATACAAGGCTATTCCGTGTAATTTTACAAACATATATATTGTATTTTATTACAAGGACAATCACTGTAGTTTTACGAGGGATTTCTTTGACAACTGGGTTTCCACAAAGTTTTTCTTTGTAAAATAACAAAAAAATTTTTACAGTGCTATTTCTGCTATGAGACACTAAGCGGTGACATAATTTTATTGCTGGAAAGTTTGTAACAAAGTTCAGTACACGTTTCTTTCTGAGTTTCACATTCACATACATCCGGTTAGTACATGTTGAAGTACAGAAATTTGGAAAAGCCGTTTTTAGCCATGTTGGAGGGCTTAGAAATAGTGTTAGTAATGAGCGTGGTGCCTTAAGGCGGCCGCCTACCCCACCCTTCAAATGCATTGCAGTGTGCTCGTAAACAGGTTTTTCCTTCGAAAATATTCCACTTGCACCCATTGTGCCAACGTGCGAAAAGGAAATAAACTTCACACAAGGCCGGAACCTCATTGTTAAGACGCCACGCTCATTAAAAACAGTGTTATTAAGCATAGGCGCAACTAGAATGGACATTTGGGGAGGGCACAACTCTGTGAATACTGTTATACACGAGCTACCCCTAATTGTAATTAGTAACGTGGTCAGAATTTATTAATTTCATATGGGGAAGGGTGGCTATCCTGCGAATATTATAAAGGATCACCCACCACATCTTCAAGCAGGGGGTCCAGGAGTCCTCCCCCGGGAAAATTTCGGATTTCGAGGTGCAAAATAGTGATATTTTAGCATTTTTCATTGCTAAACATTGAATATTCTACTGGTAACAGTATCACTGATTATTCAATGTTAAATTAATTGTAATTTTTAAGCCCTAGGTTGGTTATTTATTTGGGAGGTCGTGCCCTAGTGTCCCCCTTAATCGCGCCTATGTTGCTAACCCCTCAAGATGGCTAAAAACGGTCTTTTCAGACTGTCGTACTTCAAAATGTACTATCCAGATGTAGAAACGTGAAACTCAGGTTGCGACCAGCACTGAACTTAGTTGCAGACTTTCCATCAATATATGGTCGGCGTTTAATGTCCCACAGCAAAAACCGTTCGGCTGGAAGCTTGCGCGATAGTTGAGCGCCTGGCTCGTTGAGGCGACGCGGCATTTGATGCGCGCTTCAAAGTCGATCTTACAGCTCCGAAGCTTTTGATCCTCTCACGCGCGAGTTGGCCTTTGGCCGAAGTGTTTTCTTTTCACACGGCGGCACAGCGGGCACATGTGAAATTGTTCCATAAAACATATTCCCCTGCAAATTATACAACGCATTTGGAGCACGTGATAAGCGGTATATTTAATGCGCGTGCGAATGTCGCCCTTATCGCTTCCTTGCTCGTGGCCTTCACACACGGGGAAATGCTCCAGGCAGGTACCAGTTTGAACCACTGAAACGACATCAATCGTTATAAACTAAATCGTTATCAGTAAATACGGACTGTCCTCTACTTTCATGCATAACGTGTTCTTGGAAAAGTGTTTGAAAGCTGAATGTATGGAAGTTGAATGAAACACTTGCATGTTATAAACAGTGTTCTGTTCTTAAAGAAAAAAACTTTAAGTCCTTCAGTAACCACCAATTACAATAAAATTATTTTTATGTTACTGTGTGACATGTTTGCCTATTCATTTCATTATTATTTGATAGGCCCTATACATAATTATTTGAACATTTCTGTGGAGCATCAATAGGAAGGTAAATATTTCAGAATATCTCGCTTAATTGATAATGTTGACAGGCTGGAAAATGTGAGTTTTGGTTTTATTTTATCAGGTACTGCACGAAAGTCTGAATCCATTGTGTGGAAGTTGAATTATGAGTTCTTGTAATACAAAAGTCTGAAACATATGAAAGTTGAAAGTATGAAAGTAGAAGACTGCCTGTACTCAATAATTACCAGCGGTCTAGTCACTGATTCAGAAAGAAGCAGATTCAACCAGCAACAACAGTGAGAAACAACACGGGAAAAATATTTTGTGGGTATTCACCCTGCAAAATTTAGTTTGTAGTCTCGACAAAAATATTTTGTTGCCACCACTAGAATATTGTAGCCACCACAGAATGTTTTTGTGGTTACTGCAAAATACATTTGCAGGGAAGACTTTCTACAAAATTTTTTCGTTAAGTGCACTGATCACTAACTGTTATGGAATATTAATTAGGAATGCATATATTACAAAGATAAATTCGTGAATATTCACGTATTTTCAGTGGTTCTTCCGTGATTAATTATGTTGGAAATTCTTCATAGGGAGTCGTAGTAGTAGGTGATTTCTTCTGAATGAATTTTGCTCCAACGCGTTTCAATGCCTCGTGAGCACAGCTACAGCTCTGTATCATTGTGTGTATATATATACACACACGTTCCGTTCTGATAAGCCGCAAAAACCAATAAACATTATAAAAGGGGAAACAAATACACACGGAAATCACATGTCATACTTACTGACGTATGTAAGAATACACTACAAAATAATTTTGTATTAAAAAAATTCTGAAATTCATCATTTTTTCCTATTACTTAAAGTAAATTTTTAAAAATCAAAAAATACACGCACGTATTGATTTGGAAATGGCATTATAGGAAAACTGGCTGAGATAGTTTTTGTAAGGAGAAAATGTATTCATAATTAACGACTGCAGAACTAACACTATTTGAAACCAATATAAATTTACGGTGTTTCTCCACTTGAAAGCCCTTACATACGGAAACCTGCTGTGTGCGATGAAAGTGAGCCATGCCCGACAAACTCGGGGGATAATTAAGGTGGGGGAATGTTGGTTGATGGAAGCTGATGCCAACGGGATATTTGGCACGTATTTTCTTGTAGAGAACAGACGACCTTTATATGCCTGGGTCTCTGTGTGCTTGTTTCCTGGTTTGCTGGGCTTGTCGGCCAATCACCAGATTGCTTGCTCCTGATTGGCCGTGGTGGTTAGCCAGTGCCGGCGAGTTTCTCGGGTGGCTGCATTCTCGTTAGCTGAGTTCTTCAGCCAGTCGCAAGCTTGCTTGCTTCTGGTTTATTGAAGCGGCTTATAATAATTGGCGAGTGCGTTGTAATTGCTTTCTGATCGTAGAATTTGAAATCATTCACGAAGAACTGTGCCCATATTTTGTTCAACCGGTAGCCATATTCCATGTTGATGCTGTCAGGGTGGTCCATTATCTCTATTGTTCCAAGCCGTTAGGTCTCTTTCAAGTTTGTCGACTACTGGAAAGGCTGTGAAAGGACGGTTGGCCGAGGAATCGCCCCGGGAGAGGGCCACCGAGACTCGACACGACATCAGAGGAGATTCCAGTGCTGCGGCTGAAGTAGTGACCACTTCCACGTCCCATTGCGAGTTGTTGGCTACTGCGAGGAATTTCACGCCCGCAGGACAAACTGTTCCAAGTGTTTCTAGTCGTCGTAACTGCGGAGTTACGACATGCCACTGTACGTGCTTTCCCTGGTATACAGGAAGTCTTATAACTTTGAGGGCGCTTCCACTGAGCTTGCAGCTAAACTATTTATATTGCGAGTACATGTTTAAAATAAAGCGTTTAGTGAATTAGTTTTAAAAATTACTCAGCAGGCGATATGTATTCTGCGTGAGTCTTCTTGAAGAACACTGCCGCATGAGAAAATAAATAATTTTTTAAAGTAGACTACGTTTTTAATACTTATTATCTATGTTATCAACTTATATATATATATCACATAAAATTTTATGAGTGTAAATGTTGAATCCTTTCTATCGTAACATTTCCAAGACATATAACGTAAATGTTTTGTTCTTGTTTCAGACAGATAGCTTTAGAGTTGGCCAAGTTTGGCGGGCAAATTAATTAAGGCTATGCACTCCTGTTTCTACTATTTTTCTTGTAGTTTTTTTTTTTTTAATTTCGAACTACAGAATGTATCGCAAATATTTTGGTGCTTTTTTTATTTCTTTTTCCTATAATTATTAATTTTATCTTAGATAAAATTACACGGTTTCGACTAATAGTTCAGCTAACAAAAATTATTGAGCTACATAATTAAAACCCTAACATTTGTAGACTTAAAAAAGTTATCCTTGTTCAAAACTATTTTAAAAAGAATTACCAAACATATTTTTGATAAGGCTTAAATAAATTATGGCCTTAACGTCAAAATTTATAGATTAAATACCACTCTAAAAAGAATATTTTGAAATTAGGATCGAATTTCCAGAAATACAGTTTTATTTCATTAAATACTGTATACCTCGTAGCAGCAAGTATACTTACAGCAATTGTTCAAAGTAATAACAAACTGTATAGGGCCTACATTCACGACAGCGCAGCTTGAAATTTTGCCGCTAAGTATTGTCATTTAACCAGATCAGAAAAACTAATTTAAAAATTCCAACAATTTAAACAGGCTTTCCCCCATTTTGCTGAAAAGACAGTCAAAATTGACGACGCTCCACACAACCTAAATTTGCATAAGCATAAGCTATCGACTTTCATAAAGTAGATCAAAATTATATCAACCATAAAAGACAACACAATTATGTGTCACTGTTCAAACATTAATTTAAAAAGTCGAATACACAGTGACCCATCAAGGAAGTAACTAGTACGTACAGGAATTTGAAATCTAGCTTTTCTTCAAACGAGCCCGTAAAATTTCTGGGTCTCTAGTCATAATTTCTAACCATTGCACCAGTAAAAGTCTATGATTGATCTGCAGTTAGTAAGACTTGCCAGGAACAGTTCAAGCAATCAGATGTGTTACATCAGTCGTAAAATTTTTAAGAGTATGTTGACGCAAACATTTTCCCTCATATTCCACCATTTATAACTATAGGATGAGATGTTATTACAGGTTCTCTCAGCCAATCTATGGATGCTATTGTCAACGTCCGTTGAGACAGCCAGTGAGTGGCCTTATTCTCCACAAACAAACGCATGGAATGTGTTTTTTTTTTTTAATAGAAAGAATGACATTTTTAAAGAAAACCTGATTAGGCATTGGAGAAGGTTTTAAGGGAAAGATAATGAGATGCTTACTTACTGAATAAACCTAATTACATAGAGCATTTAGATCATTTCTGCATACATTCAATCTCAGGCGCTTGCTTTTCTTACTAATTGTACAGCGTGCATCGCTGAGTAAAACGTTTCAAAATATTAAATGTAATATGAATGGAGGAAAGGCCTATTGTACTCCATTTTTAATTTCATAGTTATATTTTTAGGTGCTTTTATACGCCCACTGCAGGCATTTCAATATATTGTGTAGATATTGTGAATGAGAGTAATATATAGTTTTAATTCTAAGATTCAAATTAGTTTACATTTCTGGTTGGTAAATAGTAACGTACGGTAGTTAATTTATTGTTATGTAACTAATATTTTATTGAAGCGTTTTAGTTACTCTTTGTTCCAAATCAAACGTCAGTATTGATGTGTGATAACTGATTCCATTTTATTAAGTATTCTTACATTTTTGTCACCTGAAAATCATGTCAGCTGCCTTATTTTCTAACTATAGATAAACTGTGCCTTTTCTTTAATTTTACCACTAACTTTGAGATAATTATTGCATGGGAATGTTACAGTAATCAGTTCTTTTAAGTTTTACGAGGTGAGCGATATTGTAGGAATTAGCTGATGAGTAGAGGCACAAGTATTTCGCGTATTCGTCTGGCAACAGCCTAGACTTCTCAGTTCTATACGTGTATCGGCTGAAGCAGAATATTCATTGGCTTCTAACAGTACAAACGTGTAGCACGTGATATCCCTACAACTTGTTTCCTTATTTATAACTGGCTTGCAGTCGTTAAATGTGAGTTAAAACCGCTCTTGTCTAATCACAGAAGGCGGAGTGAAGTATACGTTATTGACTTTCACCCTAACCTTGAATCAATACGCGAAATACTCGTGCCTCTACTGATGAGGGATCCATAAGGTACGTGTCAAATGGGAGTTTACTATACCTGTTGAGTCACAATATTGTAAACTGAGTATGTTATTTTAAAACCTGTTATTTATGGTGTAAATTTATTAATATCGTGTTAGAATTATGTGTATTTAAAAATTGCCATAAAAATTATTTTACATCATGTTACCACAGAAAGTGAAAGCTGAAATAGCACGTGAGCATGCAATTATTGAAAAATTGCATGTGTATTGTAATTACGGAGGAACAAATTATTTTTCAAAAGTTTTACTAACTGTGAACGCTAATATTTCATTGGAATTATGTATTTTGTAAACACGAATCTACAAACTAGTTTGCCGACACGTTGATATAAGATGTGAAAATAATGACGTAATTTGAAATGCAATTAAATTTTACATTATGTTTAATGGAAATATGGATGCAATGTACAGCTAAAGATATTAATTTGCAAAACTTTCTAAAGAATAGATGTAAGCGTACAAAACAATTTACTGTGTCCTACTTCAGCTCTTGTATCTCAGACAAGCCTACACGAGAGAGGAAACATAAACTGGGCTCGCCGTAACTCCAGAAGTTATCAGACCGGAAACAAGAAGAAAATATTAGCTTGCACCGAATGGCCTCTCTCCATTCATCCCCCCCCCCGGCCCATTTTAAAAAAGAAACTTCATTTATATGCTGGCCCCAGCAATCCGGTTACGTAAATATATTACTGCCCGAGAAACCATTACGTTAAGTTGGTACATCTGAAGACATATTTGTATGTATCGGATCATGCATAGTTTCAAGTCGTCTAGTCGCTATCGGATTAGTGATTACAACGTAAAATAAAGGAAGTGTAAATACCACGAAAAAAAAGTATTGTGTCCAGTAAAACAATTACTTAGGACTTATATACAAGGTATGGCAAGTAACTTATATTATATTATAGAACAAATACAGTCATTAAACAATACGGATATGAGTATATTACCTCAAATTTTTACCATCGGTGTTACATACCTGTTGGACATGTCTCCAGTCTTATGAGTAAAATTCCCAATACTTTCTTTACATCCAGCAAGCATTTTCATTTATAAACTACAAATTATGATTGCATTGCGGTTAGACGTAGCGAACACATGGAACCAAAATAAAATGAAAGTTTGCAATGAGAAACTGCGTTTGTATTGGGTTAGGTGTAAGTAAAGGTGAGTATTCCTCTGAAGACATAAATCAATAAAAAATAATAATAATAACATATTTCGTGTTTTCATTCGACACGTTTCAAAAATATTGGAGTACTGAATACATCCGAGTTTTGGGACGAATAATTAGTTTACGTGGCGATTTTGTAGACTAAAATTAAAAACTGAAAAACTGCGTACCTACAGACTATTCACAGCAAAGTGGCTACTGTTGATTCTCTTGTTACTTTTATCCTTTGAGGCAAGTTCTACAATTCAGTATAAACCGACTGACTTACTAAAATAAAATGATTTACACAGAAATAAGATGCCACTGGCTACGTGATAAATGTTGTAAAGATATAATGCAATATATTTTGTCTGTCTAAAAAAAAGGTTGAAAATAAATCGAAAATCAAAATCGTCTAAGGTACGCTAAAAACGAAAACCGTTTCATGCCGACCAAATATTTGGTTTTCTGGTAGTTACAGAATCCCTCCAGATTACAACAATACGAAGTTTATAGCTATTTTAAGTGTCGATTCATTGTGATATTTGTCGACGGTAAAAAGTGTACATACCCATCTCCGACACGACGAGCTGCCATGGTTAGGTGTCGAGTTGAGCGATAAGGACTGATAGTAGCGTGACCTTGCTCTTTCAACGCCCATAGGCGAATGAACCAAAATTCATTGAGCGGCTCATTATATACCCATTTGAAGCGCTCAGTCTTGCGTCTGGAGTATTGGTAAGACATGTATTTGGTACATAAAATTAATAAAAGTGATATTCCTAGTGTTACAATTTTCATAAGCCCGTAAACGACCTTAAGGGCTTGTTCCCGAGTTTTTTTTTTTTTTTCAGACTGGTGCCAATAACTCAAATATTTTTTAACCAAAAGTTTTGAAAGACTTTAAGTCAGTATGTAATCACACGATGCACAATACTGTGGACGCGTTTTTTAAAATAATGTACCATTCGCCAGCAAAAATATAATTTCCTTAATATTTGCTTATTTTCACGACGAAAATCGTGGTACTTTGGGTAATGAAATTTAAAAAACCGTTTAGTATAGTTCTACAAAAAAAATTCAGCCACAAATTATAACATATAAGTGTCAAAACTGTGCAGCGAAATGTTAATATGAGTATTAGGTAGCAATAAAAAAAATATTTTTGAAATCACTGCAAAACTCCGTAACGAGGCCTTAAGGAACTATAGTCGCGTCAAATGTTTACTGTCTAAAACGCGCGATATATTAAATGTCAAGCGTAAGGAACCGAGCGAGGTGACTCAATGATAGAAAGTTGGACTCGCATTCGGGAGGACCAGAGTTTTATCCCTGGTTCCGGTCATCCTTATTTCGGTTTTCCGTGGTTTCTCGGACTCACTCCAGACCACGGTCGTAGAACAGGTCTGGACACTCGCCTATCTAACAATGTATTGTGCTTGACCCCCTTGTTGTTTGGCTGTAGTTCGTCAAGTTACCGAGAATGTCGTACTTTTTTGGCACTGTTTTCCGGGCGGTCGGACTCAAACTCCGTACACTTTTTTCCACTGTTAAATTTATAAAGTAAATAAAGATTGCTGGAGCCTTTTCTTAAATTTGTGAGCGAAGGAAGTATTTCATAAATTGATTAAAAATACGTTTTGATAAATTTTTTATCTTAGCGGAAAAGAAGTGGGTGGAGTTTGAGTCCGACCGTCCTAACAGCAGCGCCAAAAACCTATAGCACTGTCGTGAACTTGGAGAACTGCAGCCAAACAACAAGGGGGTCAAGTTTCTAGGCGAGTGTCCAGACCTGTTCTTCTACGACCGTGGTCCAGACGAATGCTGGGATGATTTCTTAACAAAGGCCATGGCTGACTCCTCTCCCAGCTCCTGTCATTGTATCAAGTTGTGTGTCACTGTATTTAATTACCTCTTCTGTCGAACGAGACGAGACTCAACTACCTTACCTTACCTCCAAGCGTATGGTAAAAATACAACTATGTTAACATAATATTTGCAATGGACCATGAAATAATCTATGATGCCAACAAGTAAGATTGAATTAATTTTTAGTCGCGTATTAGTGGTTTCGTTTGTAATTTGCAGCAATCAATATGTATACAGCGTGCAAAAATGTTTTGTACTTTTACAACTGAAATCCTTAGAAATCAAGTTTCAATATAATTTTTTTGTGAAAGTACTGAAGTGGTTCTCGTAAGAAATATAATGTGAACGTTGGTAGTATTTCAAATTATAGCCTTGTATAAAAATCATATGTGTGGAAAAAAAATTGTTGAAACCGTATTTCCTCCTGATCATGAAAATTAACTTATTGCCGCAATACAATTAAACATATTTTTTCTGAATGCATAATGATTCGTAAATATTAATTTTTCTGAAGCAGGTTATTCATAAAGCGAATTCACTACGTTCTGTCTAAATACATACCAAAGACTCTGGTTTATACATAACTTCCTAGTTCTGATCTGTGATTTAGGTTGATTGAAAAGTTTTACTAAGTTTTAAAAACCAAAAATTCTCGTGACTTTACAAACAAATAAATAAACTATCGGTTAACCGTAGTATTTTTACAATAACTTGGAAAAGTAGGAATGAATTCTTTGGATTTTAAAAAATATATCAGTGTATCCTACTTTGAGTTGGTGTGTGAGTGTGTGCGTGTGTGTGTGCGTGTGTCCACGCGAGTTTGAGAGTGTAACTTTATTTAAACTTTTGTACTTCATTTGGTAACCCAGGTTTAATTAGCTTTACTAGAGAAAGTATGAAGCTCTGCAGGTTTGTTCTAGATCAGTTACAATATAATATTAATCATTACAAAATGCGACTGCAACAGGTTTACGAGTCGGTGAATTGAGGCATACAAAGTTGGCTTTGCGAACCAGCTAAAAATGAAATGAAACGCTCGCTTTATTTCGTTCACATTACGAACATATGGGTTCTTTACGAGCTAAGCGTCTGGCGTAGTGGTGGAAATTTTGAGTGATTAATTATCTTTGCTTGAGGATGGCGCAAGGAGGTAGAAGAGAGCTGCAGACATACGGCGTGTTTGATAAAAGTTTTGAAATAAAGATGAAATATGCGCACCGTCCATGAACAACGTGTATGTGAACATTCTGGAAGGAATATGCAGGTACGCTACTGAGCCAAGACTAAATATTCATATAACTTTACTTTTATAAAGATGAATCATTATAGTGCAACAATTACGAACACCTGTACTCGCCTAGAGGGACGTTACCTCGTGAAACAATGAGATATGACGCCACTTACCAGAACAACATAAATTGTTAAAGTTGATAGTGGTTTTAATGTCTCCTGCTATAAGTTGCACTAGTAAATATTTATGTAAGGTGACTAATTTTTTAATCCATATACGTTAGTTGGGAAATATTAAAATCTGATTAAGTATTACATCGTTTGTGTTGTTAGTTTTTTTCCCTGAAGTAAAATAATTTTGAAATGTAATAACAGTTTTAAATGTCTCAATTGCCTGACGCTAGACGTTAGAATCTTAATTTGTATCATTTATATTATTAATTTTTGTTAGACAATTGGTTGCATAAAGGAAACAAAATTTTTAGAATTTAGTTTCACCTTTTAACCGTTATACCCTAACACTTACTATTATCGATCCAGGCCATGTTATTGTTCAAGAAAAAAAAATATAGATGATTCCTTTTGACTAAGGTTTTTGAAGTTTTTATTATATTGCTGCCATTTGTGAGCAAGTTGTTATTTTGGTTTCATATTACTATAAACGTATTTTAAGCGATTCTAATATAAATTTTTCTTATTAAGGTAATCATTGGGTAAACATATTTTTCGCATTCGAGGCGTATAAGTGAATAAGTGGTAAGGACGACAATACACGCGTATCAAACATCTTCGTAACCTCAGGCGCAAGTTACTGCGTGCAATGTTCTCGCCGACAACAAACCGTGAGACATTCACTGGTCAACCTGTACTCTCATGAACTAATATTAACGATAACGGCGTATCGTAAATGGCTAAAAATTTTTTAAGATTATTTGCCAAAATTTTCTGACCTACAAAGGATAGTAAAAAAGCCCATTAACCCTTTTGTTAAGAGGGCGTGGTACATAATTCAACGCTAAGAGAATTAATCTATTACTGTAGGTTTCGCCAATTTGCGAAAGATAAACAACAGCAATCCTAGACAACATATTTAGCCAACGTTTTAAACAAAATTGTTTCCAGCGTTACAGACCTCATGCATTTAACTGCGGTGCAAGAGATCTTGCATAGCAAATTAGTAATTTTGGATAAACATTTACTCATAAAGTGCGCAAATGCCATTGTCTAGGATTGCCATTGATTATTTTATCCATATTGGCTTCGAAATAACTTAGAAATCAATTTGATGTTTTCAGCGTTTATTTATCTACCACGCACTCTTACGGACTGCGAATATATTCTTTAGATATTAAAAGCTGCACACGCTTGTAATATTCTATAAATGTTATTCCAAAGCAAATATTACTTGTACAAACTAAGCCGTATTCGAAAAATAAAATATAATAAACTTGTAAGAACAGTTACGCATCCCGTTCAACGACTTGGACAAATGGCCACTTTGGGACTGTTAAAAAAAACTAACTAGCAGCCAACGTAAGCTAGTAATTCGTCTTGTTTTTAATATAAATCATATCAGTACGTAAAATCGATATGTATCCACAAACAAACTTCAGACAAGGTCGGAACCTCATTACTAGACGCCACGCTCATTTAAAACTCTGTTTCTAAGCCCTCCAACACGGCTAAAACTGGCCTTTTCAGACTTCCATACTTCAAAATGTACTAACCGGATGTATGTGAAACTCAGATTGCGACCTGCACTGAACTTAGTTGCAAACTTTCCATCAATAAAATTATATGGTCACCAATTAATGTCCCATAGTAAAAACCGTTCGGCGGGAAGCTTGCACGCTAGTTCAGCGCTTGGCTCGTTGAGGCGACGCGGCATTTGATGCGCGCTTCAAGGTCGACCTTACTGCTCCATCGCTTTTAAGCCTCTCACGCGTGTGTAGGCGGCACCCTTAAGGCCATGATCATTAATTCATTTCAAACGATTTCAAATAAGTAATTTTTTAACCAAAAGTTTTGGAAAAATTTGAAACTTTTTACAGCCATACGATACACAATTGTGCCAGAGTGTTTTTCAACACAATATACCATTTGCTAGAAAAATTGTTTTGCTTCATTTTGGCTTATTTTGGCCAAAAAATATGTGATACTTCAGAGGCAAAAATCTAAAAATCCGTTTGGTGTATTGCAACAGGAAAATTCAGATACTAACGATGATATATGTGTATTAAAACTGTAAGAATAAATTTGTTAAGTATGTATTAATTAGCGTTAAAAACATATTTTCGAACCCACTGCTAAATTAAGAAGCGAAGCCTTAAAAGCGCTTTCTACCACGCGGTTCAAAATGCATTGTAATGTTGGAGAATATATTTTTATATCTATATTTTTTTACTCAATTATTCTACATGTGCATATTTTGTGTCATCGTATGTAAACAGAACACACCTTGAACTAGTACGAAATGTCATTCGTAAGACACCAATCTCCTTAAAAACATTATTTTTAAAACCTTCAACACAGATTTCAGACTGTTGTTCTTCAAAATGTATTAACCGGAAGTATGTGAATCACAAATAGGAATGAGCAACGAAGTTTGCTACAAATTTTTCTCCAGTGATATAATATGTTCACATTAAGTCCCACAGTAGAAATGGATAGACAGGAATCTTGCAGGGCTAGTTCATCGCTTGGCTCGTTATAACGGTGCTTCCTTTGATGCGCGTTTCAAGGTCGCACTAACAGCCTCGCCTCTCCCGAGCCTCTAACGAGCAGGTAGGCGTCGCCCATGATCGACTTCTTGCAAAGTTCTTGTCATTGTGTCAGGATTGTCACCGTCTCTAATGATACAGCTGTCAACGAGTCGTAACGCCCACTCACCTCACCTCACCTTACCTATAGTTGAGGTCCGCTGCCTTCGACGTAGAAGTCCTGTAAACAAATGTCACACTATGGTTATTTGCATTCTCCTGCGGCAAGTGCTTTCTCTGATGGGCCGATGTGTGATACAAACAGATAAGTCAGGGTAATCGCCAGTGTCGAGCGAGAATATTTTACTGTTTATTCCTTCATGACAATATCAGCCAATACGTTAGTTTACAGATGCTTCGTGTTTACACAACGATTCTGAGTTAATATTACAGTTACGTTAAAGTACATAAATAAATTGCCTGTACTAAAATTAAATCCGTCAGATCTTTTTGTGTACACTTTCGCACAAAGATATTGAGCAAAACGTGTTTACAAAAGACAGTTCCATTCGAATCTGGTCTATGTAGGACTTCGTAATTTTTAAGACAATGTTTTTTTGGTCTATGTAGGACTTCGTCATTCATAGGCTTGCTTCAGCATTATTCGTCACCACGACAACGTGAAAAAAAAATCCCTCGCACAAAAACTGTACAAATATCTTACGTCATTATGTGCATTTTTTGTTATACATTAAAAAATTATTCTTTGTCTGAATAGAAAGCTTGGAACATTAGGAATTCCTTCATATGTTTTTCATACATTTTTATATTCGAAAATCACATGTTCAGCAAGTTACTTGGTAAATTGTTCCACAGTTTGTGAGCAGTGAATGAATATCCCTTCCGTTATAGGGTATTGTTAACAAGAGGCATATGCACGAGGTTTGTACTTCTTGTATTATGCTTTGCTCTTATTTAAGCTGGTTCATAAAAATAAAGGACTAATTTATTTCCACGAACGTCTGAGTAGTACTAGATTTCAAATGTTTCTTGCCATGTAAATGAAAGAGTGTTTGTAAATTAATTTATTATGTCGAAACATTTGGAAGGTTTTTTATTTCGCGTATCGTCGTAATGGATAGGAACAAAGTTCATTAGCTTCTCTATCTTGTGTATCTATTATTCTCTTTAGTTAAATAGTGAAATGATATAACCTTCTACTTACCATAATTAGCTATTTAGATGCAAAAAATGATTCTGTTACGTGATATCGTTCTTGAGGTTGCATCGTGGCATCGTAGCTGTATCAGTTGATCTACGCGGCCATCCACTGGAGAAAGATACGATGTTAGTCATTACGTCTACGGCGGAAGAACACAAAGGTAAAGTCAGGTGATCACGGCGGCCATTCCGACACGCCTCGGCGGCTCAGGATTTTAAGTCTGAGCGACGTGCCGATGTGTCAATGTCAGGGTTTATTCTAATGAGGTGTTGTTTCTGGCCGAAGACTGCACCTGGACCGACCACACTTCCAGTTGTATGTCTGTGTCTGCCTGTGTGACGATACTGAGGCATTGAACATGGCGTATTATTTCATTTTCTCTCTCTCTCTCTCTCTCCTTCTCTTACTTTCTGTTTCACTGACACTTACTAGAACTCCCATCATTTCTCTTTGCCTTCATTCAAAAATGTCTATCATCATGTATGTTCTCTTTCTTCCTTTTGTTTCTTTTGTTACTCTTTTTCTCTCTCTTTCTCGCTACTTGTATTTATTACATCCACGTAAATTTTTCCTTCGTCACTAATTTTGGCTTTCCTTTTCGTTTTATTAGTTCCGTCTTTTTTTTATCCAACTATCACTCTTTATGTGTATCTCATTTTCTCTTATGTATCATCCTTTCGTTTTCTTTCTATAGTCCCGCTGTAATTTTATCCCTGCTTCTCCCATTCTCTTTTTCTCTTTCTCCCCAAGTGTTCATTAATTTATGTCTCCTCTCGTATTTATTATCCTCTCTCTTTTTTTATCTTTAATATGTATTATTCTCTGTATTTCTATCCCTCTTCCTACTGCTATTTCCAATAGTTTCTCTAAGTTTTTCTTTATCAGTTTGTCTTTTTCGTGTTTCACTCTCCCGTTTTCCGTCTCACGTCTCTTTCTCTCTCCTCACTGCTTCTCCTTTTCTGCGTGTATCTCTCTGTCTCTCCCCCTTCCCTTCCCTGTGCTCGGAACAGTTCGGCCCAGTCGGGCGGCAGCAAAACAAATCTCTTGTCACGCGTCAGCTCGAGAGAGAAGTCAGCCGTTGTTGCTGATGCCGGCGCATTTGCATTGATCTGTATAAACACGGCCTAGTTCCCACGTCCCTTGAAATTATTCCCACTGCCGCGCGGCTGGTGAGATGTGTCGCGACAGCTTGGGTTCCGAACTACCAGACCGGACTGTGACGACATTCTCGGAGCACGCGATCTCCAGCTTCAGTTTAGTACATAGATAACGTCTGTCCAATTAGAAGCTTTCTCTGCCTTAATTACTCCGCCGCTCATCAAGCAACAAACATTCAGATGTCCACCAGCAGTCGTTCCGACAGTCGGAAAACACAGAATGTTACAAAACAGGGGAAATTATTCCGAGAAGCTGTTCTGGTTACGGTCGTGTTTACTGTTTGTATTGTTTTTCGAATAATTATTTTTTTAGCCTAAATGAGAGGAGATATCGATAATAGGTTCGGCAATTTCGATTAAAATGTTTTCACTATGTTGGCAAAATTTTCAAGATAGTAAATACTATGACTGTAGCTAATTGTGTACTTAACTATATTTTTGTTAGCTAACTATTGTAACAGGCGTATTCGCCATTCATAATGATTAAATACAGTGCACAATGTAACTAAGAAATTGGGTTAGAATAGTCGTAGAGAGTCAGTTGAAATTTAATTGTATTCAGAATTGCTTGTTTAATCTTAGTTAATCTCAATAATTAGGTCAATTTAATGTAGGTTTGCATACTGGCGAGAAGTGCATGATTGCAGTAAAGGAGTTTTGAATTGTGTTAAGGCCAAAAGTTGTGAAACATGAGATGCTAGCTAGCCCGTGACCTTGAGCTGGTGTGGGAAACAGACCTCAGAGGCTGAAGGTAGGTCAGCACTGGGGCGTAGCTTCACCTATCCCCTGCAGTGAAATTTAATATTAACTTTATTATTAGTCGTCATAAATGGTTCAAATTTTGTAAATAAATTCGAATGTGTGCTAATGTTAATCTATGCTAATTTAGAAAAGGAACATTTAATTGATTCGGAGGAAAGGGAAGGTTTGGTTTTGTCAGTCGCCACTGATAGTTATGATTGGTTGGAAGTGTAAGGGGGGCATTTTCGAGAGAGAGAGAGAGAGAGAGAGAGAGAGAGAGAGAGAGAGAGAGAGAGCGTCGTGGCTGTCACGAGGAGTGAACGGGTCACCGCGGATGTTCGAGGGAGACCGGGAAATGTAATTAAGATTTACTTCATTCGTGGTCGTCACCCGGGTGTTGACGTACCCACAGACGGTTGCCGCGAACGCAGGCGTGGTCGGGCGCGAATTTCGAACGAGTTTACATTTTAGACTCTGTTCTTCTTTTCACCAAGGGTGGACGCTCGGGGGTTGCGGTTTCTTGGGACTCTGCGGTGTGCGCTTTACTTGAGTGAGGACAAGTGCGAGGTTTCATTAACATAAACTACACATCGCGTTGGACTGACAAAACAATGTCGGGGCTTCTGAAGTATCCAAAGAAAGAAATTCCGGTGTTGTTATTCTGTATTAGTTGCACCTCACATAAAAACTGGAACATTTGTCAAAAAGAATGTATAGATATCTCTGCAACCAATCTTTATTAGAGAAACGGTGGGTTACACTAATGTTAAAAATTAAAATTTTAAAAATCAGTAACTCAAGGATCGCTTAGCGGGGAGGGGTGAGGTGTAACCCCTCGACTACCGTGGCCTTACTTATTGGAATTAAACGTCGTGCAAAATACGTTAACACAGGTAGTCACCTTAAGAGTGAGAGATAGTTACCATCTTGAATTGTTGTATTATGTGTCATAATTTTTCTTCTGGGTAAATTCATGGAACTTGCAGAGTAGAATACATATTGATGTACGGTAATGTTAGACACCGTAAATCTTTGTTTGCCGTTACTGTTGTTAAAAATCTAATTGCTGTTTAAAAAGTAGTAAGAATTGTCGAACTGCAACTCGATCTGTAACAACAGTAACGACAAAAATATATTTATTGTGTAAAAAATCCCCTTAATATGTATTTTATTCTGTAGTTATGTCAAAGTTGCATAAATTTACCCAGAAGAAAAGTTACGACACAAAATACAAAAATTCAGAAATGTGACCATGCCTCACTCACAAGGGAGAGTGTTCGACAATTTTACTGTATTTTCGATTTTTTAATCATAACATTTATTCAAATTATACTGTCAAAATTTTCTGCTTGACACAAATAATGATGCAAATTTTCATTAATTTGTAATGCAGAATCATTGTAAGAGAATTATAGACATACTTTCAAGAATTGTCTTCCAATGATTCTGCATGACAAATTAATGAATGTTTTCATTACTATTTATGTCAAACTGTTTACCAAGAATGTATCCTATGCTTTGTCGAAGAGAAAATTTTGACAGTACAATTTGAGTACATTTTTTGGCTCAAAATCTGAAAATACAATAAAATTGTCTAACACTCCCCCTTAAACATGGACTGTCATATACTCTAGCTGTCTCCTGCCCTGTGCCTTGCCAATACATGTAGCCATCAGCTTGGCGAGCGGAAACATTCATCCAATCTGCCTTCGTAATTACGTGCAGAGACAAGGCGGACCTCATGAACACAGTCTGACCCTCCCACAGTCGAGACCTGGGTTCTGTGGAACTCATCTAGGACGAACTCAACAGACAAGTCGAAGATGAGACCCATCACGCAATTATCCTGTTGTCTGCCGACCCCCACACAGAGTCGCACTCTAAAAATATAGATTTATTTCCCTCGCTCAATTGTTAAGATGGCCGTCTCTCCAGAGCTCCTAGTTGTGTGCCGAGCTTCGGCCGTTACCAGATTACTCTAAATATTCTCAACGCAATAATGATATCTCATAGAATAGCGTTTAAATATCTTTGTACGTGAATATAACTCTCTCGGGTTCACAAGTAATCATTACACCATATAGTCTAGCGATAGAAAAAGGCGAAAAACGGGTGTTTTAGCGGTGATTTAAAGAATGAAAACCTTGGTGCAGAATATCTTAAAGGGTATAGACGTGTAAAATACAACTTTATCGCCATTATTACGTCAAGTTGTAGGGTTTCATAGAGGCTAGTTGTCGGCGAGAATACGGCACGCCAGTTCAGTGGCTTGTACATAGAGGCTGGAATGAGTCGCGATACTCGTGCTGTGTCGTCCTTAGCTTCAGCACGTCTATGTCTCAAACGCGCAAAGACGTCCAACTTGAGGCGGCCGCCTACCCCACGCTTCAAACGCGTTGCAGTGTGTTGGTAAACAGGTTTTTTCTACGAAAATATTCCACGTGTACCCATTGTGCCAACGTACGAAAAGAAAACAAACTTCAGACAAGGTTGGGACTTCAATGTTAAGAAGCCACGCTAATTAAAAACACTGTTTCTACGTCCTCCAACATGGCTAAAAACGGCCTTTTCAGACTGCTGTACTTCAAAATATACTAACTGGATGTTTGCGAAACTCAGATTGCGATCTGCACTGAACTTAGTTGCAGACTTTCCACCAATAAAATTATATGGTCACCGCGTAGTGTCCCATAGTAAAAACCGTTCGGCGGGAAGCTTGCACGCTAGTTAAGCGCTTGGCTCGTTGAGGCGACGCGGCATTTGATGCGCGCTTCAAGGTCGACCTTACTGCTCCGTCGCTTTTGAGCCTATCACGCGCGGGTAGACGGCGCATAGTTTTATTGTTGCTGAGTAGTTTGGCTTATGAGCTTGGTCCTGGGTTTATACATTTTAGACGTCAGTGTTAATTTTTGTGTCAAAACATTAATGTGAGCCGATATTATATAATCCCAGACTGCAATGCAAGCTTGTTTCAAACTTGCAGCAAGCTTGTTATGACAAGTTTACAAGCTTGAATCAAGCTTCCTAGTTACCACAGAAGAAGCTTGCGGCAAGCCTGACGCGACAAGCTTACCAGCATTTCTACGACACCTGAGTAGCAAAGTTTTCCTTTTTCCTAAAAACTAGCAGGAACACTGCGCAAAATAAACACAACGTTAACACAATTTAAAAGAACATAACCCAACTTCGCCACATGGTATGTCAATTTGAAAAACAAAAACAACAACTCGGCGGAAATGGCGAAGGCGGATGTAAGCGTCATACCAACGAGCAAATTCCTACTAGACTTCATCAGACTTGCCGCAAGCTTGCATGCTGTCTGGGATCGCTCGGTAGCTTTGGTATGACTGGTTTAACTACCCATTCTGATTTTGTCGAGACAAAATGCAGCATTATGGAAGCTAACTATTAAATTAACGAAATGTATTTATAATTGGTTAATTAGATAAAATATTTATAGAATCTGTCTCAATAAATTTTTTTAAATAACAAAACCAATTTACAGGTTACAGAGGAATTTTACGTTATCGGCTCTCGTTCGGGTTTAAAAATAATCGATTCCCTTGATAGCACTAGAAAGTGCATGGAAAACATAAAATTGTTAAACTGCACATAGTGCTTTTAGAATTGCTTATGATGGTTACCAGCATGAAGTTGTGTCTCCTGACTACAAAACTGCTAGTTGCATCAGCATTCATGAGGCGTTTGCGAGGAATTTAGGAGTTAACGCACTTTTACATCGCCGGCTCAAAAGCTTTACTTTATAACTTGAAGTACTTACATTACTTTTTTGACCTTTCAATAGCTGCCTACTATGAAATGAGGTTTTGAATCAACTTGAAAAACATAGACCTCAGACACAGCGTAACTTCCCGAACTTTACCCGAGTGTTGCAACTACTCAGTTTTCGATTATGTTTTGTAAGCGTAAATTATTTCAGGCATTGATAGCATACTAACTACTTTAATCTTATAAAATTTTCGAAAAGGTTATCGTAAAATTCCGGCGTTTATATAATTACTTACCTGAATAATCATTTTTAAGTTTAGGGGCTATGTTTATGATGATCACGTTTGGAAGGGGGGACGGTAGTTTTACAGTATTTTGAAAATATTTTATTTAACAAGATCATTTTAATATTGAAGAATCCCTACACTGTTATGTCAAAAATGTATCATAATTTGTACATAATTTTTTGGAAGCAACAAATGAATTTTTTTTTTGCACCTATATTATCACCAATTTTGTTACAAAATAGGCCAAAATGTAGCAAAATATTTTCTTGCGAACTAACGCTGCATTATTGTGCAAAAACGTATACACATAATTGTGCGTCATATAACTGCTTTTAGTTTTGAATTTTTTTTCAAAACATTAAGTTAATTTTTTTTGCGCTAGTGTGAGAAAAACCTTCCTTGCGTAACCTGAAAATTTTTCCTCCCCGGCCGCGGGGACACGAACCCGGGACCCTTGACCGACCAGTTAGGAGTTGGTATAATTACTAGGCCCAAGTTGTCGGCAAATACAGTTCATAAAATTTTTGGATATATAACTCTTCAGCGCATTGTTACAAATTCCATACAACTGACTGTATACAGTCTTCCAGTTTGAACACTACTAAATCGCTAATTACCAATTTGCCAAATCACAGACTGTAACGCTGTCCAAGGCTTCTTTATTGAACCTGGAGTCACACGAGCAGGATAAACAACTGCAGACATTCCACGCACCACTTCCGTTTGCGGCCAAAGCTCACGCGTGCAAACGACCGTGGAGAAAAAAAACTGAGAAGAGGAGAAAGGGAGAATTCTCGTGTGTTTTTAATCGTGTTTACAAGGCGAGCAATCCAGGTGATTTATTTTCCTTTGAGGCTGAAAGTGTATATTTTTTCCCCATGTTTCCACGGTTTGTAGTTCCCACCTTGGGGGCAAAAAAAAAAAACGAACAGAATGGTACCACAAAAGCAAAGTTGAAATTCAGACGCATCGCGTTGAAACGTTTTGGCCGGTGATTTCTTTTGGAACGTGTATCTGCTCCAGACAAGTTAAATCCGATTCCACACCGTAAAGAGAATGTGGAGCAGACGTGCCACGGGTAGGCGGTGTATGAATTTCCGAGACTCGACATTGCAGGGTCGGTTTTGCCCAGAACTGTCGAAACCCCACGTTAGCTCGGAGAAAGTTTATATGCTTTGCACAAACAAAAAAAAATTATTCATGTTCCAAAACAGTTTTTTTTCTGAATTTTTATATTACTGCAAGGTTTAGCGACATCAAAAGGAAATGTGAAAAAATCAAGTAACAAATAAGAAAAATATTTTGTGTACATTTTAAACACGGTATGATCATTTTAACCTTAACTATTTAGTAATAAACACTTTAAAAAAACAGTCCCAGTGGTATACAATGGCTCGAGTATTTACTGAAGGCGCATCAACTCACTGTATAAATTTATTTGGATTCGTACTGTTCGTTTGCCTTCAGAGTTTAGTGTCCGGTTACAGTAACTTTTTTTTTCTCATGGTCATGAAAATATAACCTCACGCAATCCCCTTAACGAAGCTCCACGAAACTTCTTTACCGTGTGCTGTACCTTCAGCATTCGTTACTATACCGATTAATATGGTGATGTGCAGTTTTAATTAATTTATACTGCAAAATTTAAAACATTTCAGATCTCGTAATTAATATAAATTAGGGCGTTGCCTTTTTTAAGACCTTGATTACTACCTAATACTCATATCAAAATTTCGCTGTACAGTTTTGACACTTATATGTTATAATTTGTAGCTAAATTTTTTTGTAGAATTATACTGAAGGATTTTTTTATTTTTATTTCATTACCCTGAGTACCACGTTTTTCGTCTTGAAAATAAGCAAAAACGAAGGAAATTATTTTTTTTCCTGGCGAATTGTACATTATTTAAAAAAACGCGTCCACAGTATTGTGCATCGTGTGATTGCACATTGACTCAAATTTTTTCAAAACTTTTGGTAAAAAAATATTTGAGTTACTGGCACCAGTCCGAAAAAAACTCGGGAACAAGCCCTTAAGAGCTGTGGATTGAACAGAGGTAGAAATACCTGTGAAACCTACCACTGACCTCTATGTTCATCTCGGCGAGTTTACAGGGTGTACAGCAACAACAAAATAATCACACCACGTGAGTCCTGGGCTAAATTTGAGACGAAAATGTAAGTGGCAAAATGTCGTACGACGACATTTTACGTGCACAATTTGGCAACACTACACAGAGATAGTCACTTCTTGCGCTCCACTTCCAAGTATTATTAATATGTACGTTACGTCAAGTAAACGCAGTCATGTTTTCAGTGCTTAGAATATTAACATGCATCTATAATATGCAGGTCAGAACATTAATAATAAGATAAGTAAGATCTATTCGGAGCGCAATAGGGGACTATCTCTGTGTAGTTTTGCCATATTCTCCATGTAAAATGTGTTCGTAAACATTTTGACACCAAAATTTTAGTCTCCAATTTTTCCCAGGATTCGCATGGTATGCTTATTATGCGTTTTTCCCCCCCTTGAAATCCTGTATATTGCTATGGGATCTGTTGTGGAGTATTTGAAATACCCTGAAAACTGAAAACTATGAGTACACAAGTATTTTTTATCACTATAAAACACTCGAAAATGTCATCTCATATCCCCCTGTATTATGATTCTCGTAACATTTTGTTATTCTAAATGCAGAAATTGGTTTCCGTTGAAAAGCTATACAGTTAAAATGACTGAGTTCCGCCTAATATAATTAAATATTAAATTCATATCCTTGCTAACGCCAGTCCTCAAGCGGCGTAGGTGACTTTTGGCGTCACTTAGGACATTTCCTATATATATATATATATATATATATATATATATATATATATATATATATATACACACACACACACACACACACATAAACTAGCTGCCCCGACAAGCGTTGTTTTGTCACATAAATAAATTTAAAATATTTGCTAAACAATAGCACTTAGAAGTGTAAAAAATAGATAAAAACCTATTCGCAGACCTACTGAATGTATATACAAAATTTCATTGAAATCGGTTAAGCCGTTTCGGAGGAGTATGGAAACAAACACTGTGACACGAGAATTTTATGTATTAGATTGCACCGTTGAGAAAGAAATCTACTTGCTATAAATACAACATAATTAATTTCCACGTGGAATTACATAAATATTCTGCCACAGTTGAAACACACACAAAGGAAACGAAAATAGAGCAAACGTTTTCCAAGTCACTCCTGGTTATAGTAGGCCTAATTAATTTTTCTTATATAGTTGCTACGTTTTCTCGCTCGCTCTTTTTAAAATGCCAGAAAAAATCAGATATATTTACTGTACAGTCTGCAATGTGAACGGCGAAAGCTCGTAAGTACTTGAAGCCAGACCTAAATCAAGAACAATGAGGATAGCAACCGAGCCTCTATTGTCAATACGAGGGTCGTACAACCCGCCGCGCAAGTTGTTTTGATGAACATGGACAGCGTCAACAAATCAACACACACTACGAATGGAACATTGACCTTGCGGATTCATATATATGATGATACATATACATGATGATACATATACAGGGTTTTACATCACTAGTGAATAGTGGCTCCCGGAAGCATTTCCCCATGTACGTGCTACTTGGGTTGCCTACCTGTCGGCGTTGCCATATTGCTCAGATTTCGAGTGCTTGTATCGCAGTAACAGTGTGTCTTAGCATTTTATAATATAAAATTATGATTTTTCTGTACTCGAACAACCTTAAGGACGGCGCCTACCAGCACGTGATAGGCTCAGAAGTGACGGAGCAGTAAGGTCGACCTTGAAGCGCGCATCAAATGCCGCGTCGCCTCAACGAGCCAAGCGCTGAACTAGCGTGCAAGCTTCCCGCCGAACGGTTCTTACTATGGGACACTAAGCGGTGACCATATAATTTTATTGGTGGAAAGTCTGTAGCTAAGTTCAGTGCAGGTCGCAATCTGAGTTTCACATACATACGGTTAGTACACTTTGAAGAACGGCAGTCTGAAAAGGCCGATTTTAGCCGTGTTGGAGAGCTTAGGAACAGTGTTTCTAATGAGCGTGGCGTCTTAACAATGAGGTTCTGACCTTGTCTGAAGATTGTTTTCTTTTCGTACGTTGGCGCAATGAGCACACGTAGAATATTTTCGTATAAAAACCTGTTTACGAATACACTGCAACGTGGGGTATGCGGCCACCTTAACAGTTCCAAATGGCTTGGTCTGGAACGCCAGGAAGTAAGTTACTTACTTATTAACCAACCACTAAACGCGCCTACTTGACTTCTGTTTAAGAATATCGCCCAGTAATCACTTCAATGGGACGATTTGTTTCCATGAACCACTCCCGTGTGTGCGTTGAGGAGTAAAAATGGCTAAACATGGGCTTCTCCAGTGTCAGATTTAGTTGTAGATTTTTTTTTTTCAGTCGGAGAGGTTTTTATATATGTATTACATGTTTGGTATTATTTTCTGACTGTTGTTATGAATACCAACACGGAGAAAAATCTCATTGATCATCACAAAATATTCTGTCATTAAGGACTTTACCATATTATTTTGTGGTCCCACACAAAAAAAATTTTTTTTTGCAGTCATCAATAAAGTTTTGACGTGACTACGAAAAATAATTGTAACTACTACAGAAAATGTTGGTGCGGTCCATACTGACAAATAATTTTGTGGTCACCAAAAAACCATTTTATTTTCTGTGAAGAGAGCGAAATGTTGCTAAGGCCGAAGTCTGCCACGCGTTTTAAATGCATTTCAGTTAGCTTGGAAGCATCGTTTTTTATACTGAACCGCGAAGGTAAAACATACTTCAGGCGAGTGCGTAATATGACTGTCAAATGAAGTGAAGAGATGTTGGTCAGCATCTAACCACTACCGTCTATTGGGACACGATGTATGGAGCAACGCCGGAAGGAAAGGGCGGGGGAAACGGGAGATCCCCGAGAAAACCAGGCCACCAGCGTCATCGTGCGGCCCGATTCCTACACGCGAGAATCCGAAGACCGGCCCCGCCGGGAATCAAATCCGGATCGCCTTAGTAGGAGGCGAGTTTCCTAGCCACTACGCAAAACCACGGCCCCTCGACTGTAAAATGACACGAAGTACATAATATATATTGTTTCAAATCTCAACATGAATAGCTAAAACATTCTAGGATTGTCGTAGTGCTTGGTTCTTAGTAACGATGCGGCATACGCGACGCGAACTATGCGACGCGAAGTGTGCGACGCGAATGAAATAACTTGTCAGGCAATTAGCGTCAATGCTTCTGTGACGTCAGCGCGGGAAAAATGGCGGACGCCACGCGACTTTTAAAGATATAGTATTTCGGTTTTATCCCCGTACGTACGCGACAAAGCTGAATAACTGAATCATATTTTGTGCCCAAATATTAGTGAGGCTGGTGAGCTAGTAGTAAATTGTATTTATTTAATTGAAAGATTTTGACTTTTTATTTGAAGTAAATCATAACATTTCTAATTGCGACTTTATTTCCTTAGTCAGTATTTAAAATATATTACAAATAACGAAAAAAATCTAAATATTGTAAACTTATAAGGCTGTCGTACAAGGAGTTAGTATGTACTACGAAGTAACTTTTTACATTCTCTTTTTTTTATTGTGCGGCATACAAATTAGTGTTCACAATAACGAGAACTGTTAGTGCCGCATCGTTCTCTTCACATAGCTTCTATCGCGCTATTGTGATTCCCGCATGATGTGCGACTCTAGGTCACCATTACTTCTGTTTCCTTTCTGGGCTTTCAACGTACAACATAGCTGCAGGCAAACGTCAACCTTGATATTCTTAAATGGTTATAAAAAAATCGTCAATTCTTGAAACATCTCCCAGTTTGTAACTTTTCAAGGCTACGGAAGCGGTAACGTATCCAGCGCAGTGCATAACTTGCTAGCTTCACGGCTCCTACTGGTGCTAAACCTGTCACATTTACTTTCAAGGCAACTGCGGTAAATGTTTCGACACGGCATGTCATTGAGCTGGCAGACCGACAACATCCTAAATTGGCAAACGTCTGTCTAGCGAGTTCTTTGCTATGTACCATTTCAGTAACGTCGCGTCGGATTCCGGTTTCGCGCCCGGACGCCGTCGTTGTGATACAACTTCCAGTCAGGAGACAAGCTGTAAGATCTCAGACCTAAGAAGTGTATTCCACAGTACTCTTTGTGAATTCATTCATCTGACATTCATTCATACGCCATACGAACTTTTTTATGTACAACAGCAGGAATCATTTTTGATGCATTAAAGAAATTTCGCTACACAGTAAAAAAAAAACTAAAATAAAAAATATCTTAAGGCCTCGCTTTTTAGTTTTGCAGTGGTTTCGAAAATACATTTTAACCTAAAATTAATACGTATTTCAAAAATTTATTAAAGTTTTAACACACATATATCATCGTTAGAGATGATAGTACATCGCGAAAACATTTTGTGCCAACACAGCCTTTAAAACACTGCAGTTTCTTGCTACATGTATCAGTGGGTGATACACGTCTGACACAACGTAGCTCTTTGCAGACCAGTAGCAGGCCTTAAATACTACAATAGCGGGATTTTTAACGGCTCAGTCAAATAGTGTAACAACTTAAAGTACAAGCGAAAGCCAGTAATCGTTTGATAAGCTGAACGTACGTTGAAAACAGCAAACAGTCAAGCATTCCCGCGATAAACCATCATCTCTAATCATCGTTTATATCTGAATTTTTTGTTGCAATACGCCAAACGGATTTTTAGCTTCTTGCTCCTGGCATATCACATATTTTGTTGTCAAAATAAGCCAAAATGAAGCAAAATAATTTTTTGCTAGCAAACAGTACATTATTTTAAAAAAACGCTCTGCAAAATTGTGTATTGTATGATTGTACACAGTCTCAGATTTTTTCAGAGTATTTGGTTAAGAAAATTTTGAATTAGTATTCGAAATTACCTATGGTTTTTTTATTAAGTTTTGGTAGTAATGTTATTGTCTTTGTAGCACATTAAATATTTATTTAAACAAAAATAGTTTCTTAAAATAATTTTAACTATCTTTACCGAAATTGGCATAACTGGCAACTCAGATATTTTTATTAATGTCTAGTTTAACAAAAAAACATATTTGGGGCAGAGCATCTGAGATTTGGTTCATATCCAAACATTAGAGGAGTGTCATATGAGGAGGTAGCCATTTGATCAGGATGCCGTGTCCCTAAGGATGTTCACACGGCAATAATTCGTAATTTTATAACTGCACGTCACAGTGATCGTTCTGTAGACGTTACTTGTCACTATATTTTCCACTTGTAAACATTTTTTTAACTCTCATAGTTTTCCCGTAGTGACATGGCAGTCCAAATTTGCAAGTTACGGGAACGTGGTAATAACAAAAACCAAGTGTCTTACTCGATTGAAATAATTTACACTGGAATTAGGTATTATGGACAATATGCTAACATATTTAAAAACGCACAATGAGATTCCTTTGTACTTAAAAAACTGAAAATTATGACAATTTTCTTCATTTATGGCAGTTTAAAAAAAATACGAAGTGTATTTTTTAGAGCCTTTCCTTTGTCGAAATATGTACCCTCTGTCGGTCTGGCCTACAATATTTTCATTGTGCAAGGAATCTGGTTGGTACAATAGTTTATGATAAAATGTTTAAAATTGGGTGTATGAAGATGAAGTAAAAATATTTCCCGTTCATTTCGTGGGTTCATCAAAATTTCATCCCTGCGATATTCCAAAACTAAAAAAAAAAATTTAAACATATTAAAAACGTAAACTGAACAACTGCTGTCAGTGCAACGAAGAAGTGAATACTGAGGATGAAATGGAAGCACTTCAGTAATGTCCACACATTACTTCACCTGCACACGAACTATTCGCACGGTAAATAATTTACCCGCTGGTGTCTGGAATCGAACCGGAAACTAAGTTAACTGATAATGACAGCCAGCAATAAACGCTGTAAAAGTATGGAACCCATAGCTTGCGACAGGATGTATCGACATTCGTACGAAATTCCTGCTGGAGTCAGCGTAAATGTATATGCAGTTGCTGTCAGCAACAAGTTAAAAGAAACTAAGTCTGTCTTATGGACTGTTAATGTATAATGTAATTGATTGTATGGAAAATGTATTTTTATTAATGTAGTTTTATATTCTGGCCTGTAATGTGATAGGTAATTACTATATTTTTATGTTTTAATATTTTATATTGTATAAGACAAATACTACATCCTCAAGTTATATTACTTATATAGGATCAATGGAATGATGGAAATAATAATAATAAAAAAAAAGCATAGTTTTTAAACGTCCTTAATTATATGCAGGTCAGTTATACGTAAAAAAAATGCAAGGTCTGGTTTCAAGGCCAGTCGCTGTTTAAAATCTTTCCTTGTCCGTGTTTGGCATTACAGAGACCATTATCAAACGATATACTGGTTGGTATATTTTTTCCTGCAAAGTACCAGTTCGAAAAATAATACAGCGTAAATAAGGAAGTGAATGCGCAGATGGTCCATAAGAGCCAAGTGAAATAAAAGTTGCGGTAGATATAATTTTTTAAGGTAGTATTTAAATTTATTTTAAAATATCCTAACCGAAAAATAACAGAATCCGTAGAAAGAGAGTACAATAGAGTTAATTATTGAGCTTTGAAAGAAATGTGCAATGTGAGTGTATGACTGGATGTTTTCTTTTGACAGTCATTTATTTCGCAATGGAGTATGTCCAAGCAAATAAATCCAGTCAGAGTTACTTATTGTGCTGTGTAATTGAAAGAGACCTGGATATCAGTGGCGTGTGCTGAATGTGTTGCAAGGTAAGCTATGTTTGTTCTCCGCTGTACTTGTTTACTTCCTCGTGTACACGTGAGCGTCTGAGATGTAGTTGTACAGTTGACGTCAAACCATGTGTATAATGTGTGCCTTGCAGCTAACTTATGAGCGGCCGCACTACGTTGTGTTGGACCCAGTTGTACTGTTATTACTAGGTACACAGAGACTGTACAGTACAGAGCAAACATCAGCTTACCTTGTTTCCGATCACCGCACCACGCACGCCACTGCTGCAATTTCGCGTTATTTTCCGACTGCAGATTGGACTGCAAGCTGCTGTTCGTTCGCTCGACGTCTTCAATTCGCATATAATGACGTGGTCTGCGGCAGGAAACGCTTTTGGTCAATACTAACAATTTTCCCGCTTTTGGCCAAAACTGATCGTTTTCCCGGTAGATAGAGGAGGGTTGGAAGTCAATATTTGTTCTTATGAAAATTTCACTCTGTCTGACTCGGGGACTCGAAATTTAGCACAAGGACATAACGAGAACTTGATCACGAATTCTTTATTGCTTTCAATTTTTCATTTTCCACGAATGTAGATCAAACAGTTCGTCATGTAACGTTTTCCTAGAAGTTTCGCTCAGAACTTGCACCAGCTTTTAAATTTACTTTGAAAATATAGTGTTCTTCCCCGTTTTCAACATTTCTCATAAAAATAACTGGCACATACAGTTCAAATACCAAACTATACTAGATATTTACATGAAACTCTGTGTCCCCATATTCAAGCATTGCATATGTAAGCATAAATTCTCTAAATTAATAGTATTTGCACGAGTGTCTACAGCAAAGTATTTGACCTGAAATACAAGACTAAAAAAAACAAACGTATAAATTATAACCACATAAAGCCACTCTCAATTTTTAAACAAACGTTGAAACCATTAATAATTTAGGTTAGTATACACTATTTTTATAAACACTTCAGATACACATACAAGACAAAAAATGTTTTTATTAAAACAAAAAATTCAAAAATTGTAAACAATAATTTAAATTATTTAAAGAATATAATACAAAAATATTTAATTTTGTGGTTTTATGTAGGCGACTATGTAGCTTACAACATTGTTATTCAGTGATAATTTTTTCAGTTTGGTATGCCAGTTTGTTTTGATCTCGTACGTAAACCGTAACATGCGAATTTTGACATTTACAAAATATTAAGCAAAAATCATGAGATGTAGTTTCATAAGATGCAAAATTAAGTTACAATTTATGTCTTAAATAAGACAAAATATCTAGTACAAACATAAAAATAAAAATATTACTATGGAAACTTCTGTAGAACGATAAGAACATGACATACTGTGTAGCCAACTTTTAGGACACTCTTAGCCTTATGATCGTAGGTCGCTAATGTATTTCAAGTTGTCTAACTACAGAGGGTCATTAACTCATTTTATGTAAGCTGCCACTCTACATTAGTTATTTCGACGTCAGCTCACAGAACCGGTAAGTCATGGGCAAACCCTCAAGTCGGTTTTCCTTTAATCATGGCTAAATTATTCCCCGTATTCTTGTCAATTGAGTCTGAGGTTCCGTCTTTCATGGCTTCTTAAGAAGGCGTGGTACATAATCCAACGCTAAAAGCATTAATCTTTAACTGTAGGTTTCTTGAGAAAATTAGAGAAAATTAGACAATAGCAATCCTAGACAACAGATTTAGTCAACGTTTTGAACAAAATTGTTACCAGTGTTACGAACTTCTGAGGCACAATCTCTGACGCCGGAACCTCGTGTATTTAACTGCGGCGCAAGAGATCACGCGTAACGAATTAGTAATTATGGATAAATATTTACTCATAAAGTTGGTAAATACTAATATCTATGATTATCATTGAGATTTTATCCATATTGGCTTCGAAAAAAAAATCGTATAAATCAACTGATGTTTTCAGCGTTTATTTATCTATCGCGCACTCTTAAGGGCCCTGCCTACCCGCGCGTTAAAGGCTCAGAAGCGATGGAGTTATAAGGGCGACCTTGTAGCGCGCATCAAATGCTTCATCTCCTCAACGAACCAAGCGATGTACTAGCGTGCAAGATTTCCACAGATCCGTTTTTATTGTAGAACTTTAAACGGCCACCATGTAATTTTACTGACGGAAAACATTTAGTAAAGTTCAGTGCACGATTATATCGGAGTTTCACATTCAACCTGCTGCTATGTTCTGAAGTACGACAGTCTGAAAATACCGCTTTTTTTTATTTCTGTTGAAGGGCTTCGGAACATATTACGACGCGTGTCAAGCGTATGATAGGCGCATTTGCCGTGATGAAGCGTTGCACGGAGAGTATTTTGTAACTATTAGAAAGTTTCCAATCAGTTTCTCTACGAAAATAATACACAATTCAAACTGTGTCCCTGTAGTTTTGAAAATGCCGTCCGCTAGTTAAAAACGTGATTTCCAAACTCCTCAAAAGTGCTCAAAATTACTTTTTCACGTTGCTGTAGCTGAGAAATTATCAACCTTAATCGTAAAACAAAATCGTAGAAGCCTGCATTGCACTTGAACTCATACGTTCTACGAATAAAATATCAGGGTCATCGCTTGAAATCTCATTGAAAAACACATCCTACGAAAACACTGCACGCTAGTTTAGTCCTTCGTGCCTAGAGGCGATCAGGTGTTTGACAGTCATGTTATATTCGACTTATCGCCTTCCTTGTTTCCATGCCTCAAAACAAAAAAAAACCTAGTTCTTTGGGCCCTACTATTGATCCAACCACAGAGGAAAGTGTTGTGGTACAGGCAACAGTGTACACATATATGTACCTCGGAGGCATAAGACACTATGTTACAAAATCATATTTTTCAAGAGAGCCGTTTGAAGAGTGTGATTTACTAGTGAATTCAGCTGTTTTAAGACCCCAAAAATTTCTTCTTTTTTTATTTACTCAATGCGGACTTTGTGTTGTAAGTCACTAGAAAGTATTTAAAACTGTGTTAGTGCTTATGTTAAAAAGTGCATTTTGAGAAAAGTGTGTTATGCATCCGAGGTACAGATACATGTACTGAAAACCACTCAGCGAATAGTATTCTAGTGTTCGCGTGGAAATTCCCTCAACTGAAACCAGTCAACCATCGTGACTCTTTAGGCATCGAACTCGTGACCTTGCGAATGCGAGTTGAAACTCTGTAACGGGGCCTGGTAGTTGAGCGAACCCACTCGTGTGTTCATTTCCGCTCCGCTGCTGATGAATTTCCGCCTGGGTTTTCAATGTTCGAGGTGTGAAATTACCAAGGGCCGGAAAATGTTGCTGATTCAATGACCTTTATGTTAGAATTCACTGTACTGTGCATACTCAAACACCCCCCCCCCCCATGTTTATCCACTAGCTGCTACTCAGTGGAACAGCGGACAATGAACGAATAGACGGGGCTTGAATATGAATAGGGTAATGGATTCTAACATGCGGCTAATTGAATTTGCGAAATTTTCCTGGCCCTAGAATTTACACATAAATCTGGATGTGCAGCCTTTTTACCGCTGACGAGCGTGTCCAACTACTATTTTTGGTACATTTTCTTTAACGGAATGGCAATCTTTCAACTTAACTCTTTCTGGAAATATTCGAGATATAATTGCATCGAGTTTTTCCCATCTTCCTAATGTGTCCCTTGAACTTGGAGAATGCTCTAGTACAAAAATTAAGTTTAATTATTTTTAAATATGACCTGAGTGCCTTGCCGCTCAAACTACACATTTTTTCCGTTGTGGGATTGTCGAATCACGTGAACTTAACAAAAAAAAATATTTTAACTCTTCCGCTTGGGCGTAACACACTGTAAACAGCATATTTCATCTACAAATGAGAAAATTTCTGTTTTAAGTAGTGATTTCTTACCAAGCGTTATTTCACAATGTTCGCTGTCACTGCATCTGTTTAAGAACGTAGCTGTACTGAAATGTTAACTTTGACAGAGCATAGACACTCAATTTTAAATGTGTGTACAATTGTAACGGCTTCGCTGTCATAATCACTTTTCTTCAGGTGAACCCTGAGAATAAATTGGGACCTGGATTTCAAATCATGCTAACTCCAAAATTTAAGAATTAGGAAAAAATAATATTCTTAATGGGTGTATTTATTTCTGATTGAAATATTTATATTAATAAAACATTTAAGTTAGATATAAATGCACACGAAAATAAATTATCATTTGTTGCTATTTATAAAATTTTGAAGACAGAATGGTTTGGAATCCAGCTCCCCAAATTGATTATTCATGCCGACGACTTGAAAAGCGATAAAGGCAGTCAAACATGCATGGACATCTACTACGATTTATAGATCCCCTACAAAGTAAAACAACCCTTTTTAAAGAGGACTTTTTCAGAAAAAGTTTTCGTCGATTTCTTCTGCATTGGATAACGATGCTACCAATTTTCATAATCAAGTATTACGTAATTTAAGTTTTGCTGTATCGAGGGCGGTATAGTATTAGAATAGTTAAATTTCTTATCGTATTAAACATTCTCTTGATACAAAATCTTTACTATCAGAAACAGTCCAAAATGTCTTGCCACTCGATTATGACCTGAGGCAGTACACAGTGTGGGTGTCTGAAAGGACATGCACCTGTATTTCTTTATTTATTCCCGCCATTTCCCGTCGTCCCCGGAGCGAGTGAACGTCGGGTTCCTCCGGAAGGTGTGCGTCAACAGTCCAGCCCCGGAAATAGCCTCGCAACATTCTCAGCTCTCTTCTTCCTTGGTCAGCGAGGCCGCGTTAATTCTCTTCCTTTCTCACCTTGCCACGCCCCCAAACACTTTTATTTCTTTTGTGGATTATCAACCCTTCCCCCAAAGACCCTAGAAACACCACCAACCCTTTCTCGGCCTGGCCTAAGTGCATATACTTTCCACGCCGTCCAGCGGACGTAATGTACAGCGCTTCGGTCCACCTTGAAAACTTTCGCCGCCCACCAAGTCTCCTTCTGTTGCTTCTTTTCTTTACTCTTCCGCGTTTCTTCTGACTGCGTGAAAAATAAAACTTTTCCTTCCCGAGAAAGCATCTACGCCTCGACGTCCGAAAAGTTTCGTTACCCACCCCACCCTTGTCGTGCATCAGCGTCAGACTAACTCATCCCGTACTTTTTTTCTCTCCATAGCCCGGATCCGTCATTGGGAAATTTCTTATCCTTTTAATCGAATCGGCCCGCCACTGTCCCGCGTTGCGTCTCGCTTGAAGTGCTCGCAAGGACGGGGGTTGTACGAGAGATGGATTTAGGGGCGTGAAGGGGGGGGGGAGTTACAGCCGACTTCTTGGTCGTCATGGCGACACTGCTAAAGAGCTCGTGGCTTCCATTGCGGTCGTTTCCTTGGCTTGCGTCCGGGAGATATAACTTGGCCATCACTCCTGAATGTCCCTTCCTTTCAAGATCCAACCTCGGACTCACCGCTAGCTGGAATTCAGCGGTCTCTCGTCTTCAGAGGGATACATCTTCGCCATCTTGAATGTTTGTATTCCGTGCCATAGCTTTCCTTTGGATGAGTTTGTGGTACTTGAATCTAGCTGCAGGCTAGAATATATTGATAAAATTTTATACATCATAAATAGGGCCACGATTTTGTCGCGAATAGATTTTTGCCCCACTTTGTTTCAGTGACTCACGTGCACATCGGCAGTTCTGTTTCAAGGTTACTGGCAGCGTGTCTTTGTTCAGACACGTTTCTCATTTGACTGCACCAATCAGAATAAGATTATTGTGAGTCTGTACGTCTATAATTTGCCAAGGTAAGTGAGAGTAAAATCGTCCAACCACAGACGACATAGCAGAGCTGCAGGTGTGCACATGACGCATCGAAACCAAATGTTGCAAAAATCTTTTCGCCATAAAATCGTGGCTCTAATCATAAATCATTGTTTGATGACATTGTTGTTAGAAATATAAGTGCAGTTATAGGTGATTCTCAATAATCTGAGTACTCTTGAAGACTATCTTGTTTGGAATAATAACGTAAAATAATTAATATATTGTGAAATCGAACGTTAACTTTTGAATGCAGTACAATCTATATGCGTCGACTGTTACTTAACTTGGTTTGTTTGTATTAAAACGTTGCAGCAAACTATATATAATCTGAACGGGAAAAAGTAACTAAGGTTTCAAAAGTACTCACTTTATCCCGAATGACCTATAAAAAAAGTCTTATTACATTCTTAACTGCAATTATGTCTGTCAACAGTAACAGCAAACAATGATGATTTATGATTAGAGTTGACGGTTTATCGCGGGAAAACTTGATTGTTTGCTGGGTTTCAACACACGTACAACTTACCAGAAGATTACTGACTCTCGCTTGTACGTGGAGCTGTCATCCTATTTGACCGAGCCAATAAGAATCCCGGTATTATAATATTTGGTGCCTGTTCTTGGTCTACAGAAGGCTACATTCTCTCACCACCGAATCACATTTGTTGCACAAAACATTTTCGCGATATACCATCGTCTCTATTTATGATGTCTAAAATTGTATCTATTCGCCACGTATGTTAAATTTCCATAAATTTATTTAAACAAGAATGGCAGCGAGATCTCCCTCTTAAGGTCTTGCTAGTTAGATTTATCTTATTGCTGTAAAAAAACTCCAAACGGTGTCAACGGAATGCTTTGGGAAAAATTCAAGATTAAGAACAGTCATATGATGCACAATGCTGTGTAGACGTTTTGCAAAAATAATTCCCCGTTCCTTCGCAAAATATTATTTTGCTTGGTTCTGGCTTATTTTCGTTACAAAAATGGTGATATATTTGGGTTAAAGAATCTGAAAAATAAATAAATAACTGCTGCAAAAAATACAAATAATTATATATTTGTAACAAAACAACGTAGGATTCATCGATATGCAAATTATGTTGCATTAAAATATGATTTCTAAGTCACAGTAAAATTGCCGGGAGTGGCCATAAGGGCAACGCCTTCCATGCTAAAATGCGTTGTAATGTACGGGTAAATGAGATTTTTTTTAACAATTCTACATGTGCCCGTTGTATCAATGTTAGACAACATATTTCGGGCAAGGATGAAATGTGACTGATAAAACACCATCCTCACGAAAAACAATGTTTCTAAGCCCTCCAACGTAGCTAACAACTGCCTATTTAGACTGCCGTTTACTTCACGATGTACTACGGTAGACATATGCGAAACTCGAATGTAAACGTGTGATAAACTTTACATCATACTTTCCACTAATAAAGTTGTATGGTCGCTGCTTAAAAACCCACAGTAAGAATGGATCGAGAATCTTGTACGCAAGTTAAACGCTTGGATCGTTCACTCTAAAAAAACAGTTTGTAAATTTGCCACATGTGCGTATAGAAGCGCTAAGGAAGTAGGTAGAATAGTTTCCCAGACATCCATGGTAGCATTCCTAAACTGTTTATAAAACAGTCAAATGTATACTAAAGCTTCCAGAATTATATTGTAACAAGTGTAAATATTTGCATATTTACAAGGCGGAAGTAGGGTAACTGTCACGTACTGTGTTTAGGTTAATTACTTCCTAAACATTTAGGATGTATTTTTTACAGTGTAGTCGTAAGGTTAGAGTAGCTGTACGATTTGTGGCCCTTAAGCTAGTATACCTAGTCCTAAACTCAGCAGGGGCCACAGTAGGCGCAGTGGAGAGAAGAATCGCCTCCCACTAATGTGAACCGTGTTCGATTCCCGGCGGGGTCTAACCCCAAATTTCGCATGTGGGAATCATGCCGGACGACGCCGCTGACTGGTCAGAGGGTTTTCTCGGGTATCTCCCGTTTCCCCCACCCCTTCATTCCGGCGCTGCTCCGTACTCACCTCATGTCAGCCCTCACAAGCGCTGAATACCGAAGTTAGATGTTAGTCACGGGTCCCTATTTGTGCTATTTTATCAAGTTTAATTTTTTTAAATCCTAAAAAGGGAGCAGATATCGCAAAACCGTTACAAATGAATACTGAAAATTGTTTGTAATATGTAGTCTAATTTTTCCAATTGTAAGTTTTTTATATTTTTTGGTTAATTATTGATTTTTAGAAAATTTAAGTCGATAATTTTCCAAAATTACAGAAATTAATGTTTTTAAAAAATTACTGTAATGAGTACAAAAATTTTTCAATATTTATATATATAACTATTTTACGATACCCGTTCCCTTTCAGAATTTTAAAAAATTCAACTCTCAAAAACAGCATAGGATCCCGCCGTTGTCCGTAAGTGCTGAGCAAAATTTCTTTAAATTCACTCTTTACTAAAGTCAGTAGGGCTAAAGCGTGTAGCACTAATGTCAGTACCCTGAGATTCAGTATGTTGGCAGTCACTTGCCCCGAAGTTCCTGTCGTTACAACCAGAAGACGTGAAGCAGGTTCACAGCGAGTGTCTGCTGACGGATATCCGTCAGAGCGAGATCATCTTCTCCCGCACACGGAGTATCAGAACAAGCCGGGATGACATTAAGCTCCTCCTGTCGTGGTCGCTGCGTGTCTGCGTGGTCGGCTATCTCGAGCAAACGTTTGTTCAGCCGAGAGGATCGTCGGCGCCTGTCAGAGAGGCTGCGAGTCTCCGTCCAGGGCGACAAACAAGCCCTCGTCTCTACTGGAGAGTTCGTCTCAAGATACCTGGTCCACGGTCCCACAGCTACAACACACGTACTCTGGCATATCAGGTATTTATACACAAGTGTTTACTATACCCGCAATACGGTCAGTTGATACTTGATGTAAGCAAATGAAACAGCAATACGGTGACATAAATAAACGAATTGATGTATTACTGTTACGCGTCCGCGAGTATGAAAATTGTTGGTAATAATTATTTTAAAAGTGAGTTAAACACGTATGTTATACGATAGTTGGAGTATGTTTGGGTTGACATTGATGTCGTAGAAATAGTTCTTCTTTATATTATGAACAGCTGCTAAAATATTGAAAATCGTTTAATTAAAATAGTACAAAATGTGTTCATGTTTAGGAAATAAAATAAAATGAATATTTACATTTAGCATATATTACAATATTTTATAGGTGACGTAGTTAGTGACGGCGGATGAACAATGTATGTCGGCTTGTAGTGCAGCCGTAGCCTGGCAGTATTATTGTTGACGTTCGGCGGAAAGATATATAGTTGGTGTGAAGACAGATCCATGCCAGAAAGTATCAAGTTACCGTACGGCGTTTATAGTTACAGAAATACTTCATGCGACACGGTACGCAGGTAGCAAACCTTTAACTTGCAAACGCTGCTAAAGATAACATTTTAATCGCAGTTTGACAAATTGTTGGTTTTACATAATAAAACGGCAAAAGTAAAATCTTTCGGGTTTCTATCTTATTAAAGTAATAACAAATTACACATTTAGATAATTAGCTAGAATTTTTGTCGAGTTCTGTTAGTGTGTAAAAATAAAAAATTTATTTTTCACACTATTTTAAATATAGAAAATCTTTAACATGACGCATAATTTATTTTAATTTGCATATTACACACATTTCTGTTGTTCTGTGAATTACTTTTCATTATAGGCAAGTTCGAGAGACAGCAAAATTTTTATTTTGATGTGTCACGAGAATTTTTTTGTAAGGGGGAAAGTTCACCTTTTGTTGAACAATGGTACGTACAAATACATTTTTATACCAGATAACGTCTTGTCAGTAACGAGGTCATATTGGAAAATGATCCAGTGGCTGAGACAGACAGAAATAAGGGGGGGGGGGGGTAATCGGGTGTGGACTGTTGTTACGAACCACCCAGCTTTCACTTGAAACTATTTTAAAAAACCTTGTCAAATCGTAATTAGGCTGGTTGGACAGGGATTAAAACACGCATCCTGCTGAATGTGAGTCCAGTGCCCAAGACTTCGCTTGACACTGCAAGCTGCATATGTAGAGATGATTGTTTATCGCGGTAAAACTTGACTATTTTTTGCTCGGTTTAACTTATGTTTATACGTTGGTTTATACGTGGAGCTGTTGCCCTATTTGACTGAGCCAATAGGAATACAGGTATTGCAATATTTTATGCCTGTTATTGGTCTGCAGACAGCTACATTGTGTCAGAAGTATATCACCCAATCATATATATTTTGCAAGAAACTACAGCGTTTTCAAGGGTATGTTGGCACAAAATATTTTCGCGATAAATTTATTATCTCTATACATATGGTTTATTAATAACTAGTAACCTGAAATTTTTGCAGGGTTTTTTTTTGCGTAACAAGCTAGATTACAAACCTAGGTTTTTTTTGCACTTGGTCCTTGACTTATTTGATACTTCACGCTGAGCCAATAATTTAGAATTAATTAAATGCAGCCCAAATCATATGGTATTATTGTGTTAGAGAGCAGCCAACGAGTAGGTGTGTACACTGTAATAAAAACTTCCTAAAATGTATAGTAAGTAATTAGCCTAAACGCAGTATGGGAAAGTTACCATACTTCTGTCATGTAAATATGCAAACTTTTGCAATTGTTAGGTACAATGCCAGTCTGGTAACTTCAGTATACATTTGACTGTTTTATTAAAAAGGGTTAGGAGTGCTTCCATGGATGTCTGGGAAACTATTCTACCATACCTACATTCTTAGCGCTTCTATATGCACCTGTGGCGAACTTACAAACTATTTTTTTCCAGTGTTGTCTACTTGAATACACAGATATTCTTGGAGGCTAGTCTGCAGTTCAGTGATCGTACACATTTTTCAGTTTCTATTATGAACGCATTATTAGTTTTATCATACAAAATATATATTATGCCCGCGTGTTTAAATTGTACATTAATTGTATTGTATTTGAACGTTAAAATATGACATAAGTACCTAAATACAGTCCACTCCACGAGCGAATGCATTTATCTAACAGTCGTGCAGATATATTTTTTTTTCTGTGGTCTGTGGTCCATTGCGCATCACGATTTGGTTGGTAGGGTTTGATCTGCTGTTGAAATCGTTTCATCTTATTTTCCTCATTGGGCAAACTAATTAAATTGTTTCGAAAATAATTTATTGGGTTTAGTTCTTGAAATAGCATTTACTAGCAGTCAAAAATATCCACTCTTACGTGGAATAGACTATACCACTTAATATTTTTCACGCCATTTCAATTAACCTGTAAGTTGTCGAGAATGAAACTGTGATGGCTCGCCATTTCCTTCCACAGGGATGGGGGTAAACGGATGAAACAAACACAACCCCCATTCCTGAACCCGGGATGATTAGACGACTGGCCAGGAGTTTTAACCATTGAGGCAAGCGGTAGGACATGCCTCATAATATCGACATTCATTTTCTGTCACTAAGTATACAAAAACATTTTTTTCGTGCTTTTTTTATACCTCAAATCTTTCGTGAGAATAATTTTAAGATCAATATTTTTTTCCTAGTAAGCGTCCTTTATGAGTATGGTTAGATTCTTGCTTTAATTGAAACCTTTTTTTAAAAGTAATATATTTTATGTTTTTAGAGGTGTAGCCAACTGGGATACGCATTGTTGGTTTTTGCATTGCTGTTTTCGTAAGTGAAAACACCTACACCAAAGATTTAAATTTTAAAAACGAAATTGGATATGTAACCATAGTTTTGTTGTGGTTTCTTGTAATACTTCATTTTAGGAGTTAACTGCATACGCAGTGTTTATTAGGCACTGAGCAGTGGTTTCATTAGTAAGAAGTGGAAAATGCAGAAATTAATTGAAAGTTAACACTTAGCTGAGCTTAAAGTGTTTACTTTACCGAGACTTGTCAGTTCTGTATTTGGCACCAATATTATTCAAGTATGCATTATTAACGACCGTTCTGGTTGTTACAGGAACTATTTAAATACGCTAAATTATTCTTGTGTTGAAAATTAAACTATTTTTTTAGGGGGAACACTGACTGTGTCGTGTATGCGAGAAACCCTTCCGGATGATTTTAGTTGGCGTCTTCATTTTCATATTAAGCAATTTGTAGGATGTGAGACGACAGTCATATTAAGCTTGTTCTGGTATTTAAGTATAGGTTTTTATTGTATGGGTTAGAGTTTATTTTTTTTTTTTTTTTAACGCTTTTATGTCAAAGGTCATTTCAGTGATATTTTCAAGGAAAGTGTCTGTATTGGAAACCAGGAACGTTCGTACAGTTTAAGCTTGATAATTGAGGGGCTCAGAATGATAGTGGTGTAAGTCACGTATATTAATTTTCACAAAAACGATTAATTGCTTTTGTGTATACAATACGGTGTTGGTTTTTTTAGTACTTGAATTTTACTTCGAAAATTTAGTAAAAAAGTGTAACAAAAGTAACGGCACTTTACTTTAAAAACACGTTTAATATGAATGAAAGAAGCATCTCTTAATAAAAGTAACCTACAGCACTATCGTTCTAAGCCCCTAAACTGTTTAGCTTAGTGCCTGCATGATGAAACAATTTTACGCTAACTGAACTTCGTATACACCGCATTTTCTAATTTACTAGCTTCCAGATATAAGAATTACTGCCATCATTGTAACATTACAGTTAACATAACCATAGTGCATGGCAATACGTAAAACGTGATAAAGACAATGAGGTTAGCACTAGCTAGGGTAGTCAGGATCTTAAAAAATATTGAAGAAGGGGAGTAAATTTTTCACCTCCGTCTTGAATTTACGACTATATTCTCAGGCTGCGTGTTTTGCTGCAGTCTGAAAAGATTACTACTCTCCATTCAAGTGTTTAAAATAATCCCTCCTTGTGAGCGGAAGTGGTTCTTATCACGCAATACAATTTCAGAAAGCAGAATTGTTTGGTAATGGTTGAAACGTGACGGCGATGCATATCACGGCAATTTATGGAAGTGGCTTAGATTGTGCAAATTGTTCTAGAGATGTAACAGAGAAATTTACTCCGAAACAGTAGCAAATAAATATCCTATGATGAGGGTACCTGAGCGGCAGGGTATCACTATCCGAACTACACATTAAGAGTCCTACATAGCAGGCGCTATATGCCGTGTCCGAAGTACGGAAGCTGGCAGGTGATAAGAGCTAGTTTGGCTCGTGTGTCAACAATTGTGTCGCCTTTATGGGCGGAGCGTGAAAACGGCGTGCAATATTTCGGTCGCTGGGTTTTTACTATGGGACATAAGAGTGCCTGATAGATAAATAAACGCTGAAAACATCAATTGGTTCCTACGCTTTTTTCGAAGCCAATGTGGATAAAATACTCAATGACAATCCTAGATAATAGTATCTGCCAACTTTATGAGTAAATATTTATCCAAAATTACTCATTCATTACGCATGATCTCTTGCGCCGCAGTTAAATGCACGAGGTTCCGGCGTCAGAGATTGTGCCTCAGAAGTTGGCTAAAACTATTGTGAAAGATTGCTATTTTTTAATTTTCGCAAATTGGCTTCAAGAAACCTACAGTTCTAGATTAATGCTTTTAGCGTTGAATTATGTACCACGCCCTGTTAAAGCGATGACCCTGTTATGTTATTTATGTAAAGTTTAAAGTAAAGTTCAGCGCAAGATTCTCTATTTTCGTTGTACGATTCCGGTTGCTATTTTTCTACATGACAGCAGTCTGGAAAAGCCGGGTTTTGGCCATTTTGAGGCGCGCCGAAACAATTTTTTTTACACCACGCTTCAAATGCGTTGCAGCATGTTCGTAAACATGTTTTTTCTACGAAAATATTCCATGTGTGCCCATTGTGCCAGCGTACGAAAAGAAAACAAACTTCAGACAAGGCCGGAGCCTCATTGTTAAGACGCCACGCTAATTAAAATCACTGTTTCTAAGCCCTCCAACATTGCTAAAAACGGCCTTTTTAGACTTCCGTACTTCCAAATGTACTAACCGGATATATGTGAAACTCAGATTGCGACCTGCACTGAACTTAGTTGCAGACTTTCCACCAATAAAATTATATGGTCACCGCTTAATATCCTATAGTAAAAAACCGTTAGGCGGGAAGCTTGCACGCTAGTTCAGCGCTTGGTTCGTTGAGGCGACGCGGCATTTAATGCGCGCTTCAAGGTCGACCTTACTGCTTCGTCGCTTTTGAGCCTCTCACGTGCGAGTAGCCGGCCGCGTGATATCTAAAAGCAGAAATATAAATGTATATTTTTAAATGTGTCTTTTCGAAGATAAAGATATCGAACATACGTTTAGTAGTACCCCTTAAATGAAAAACCTTCTCCTAATACGCTGCACCAATGCTCATGTGGCAGCTGTTACAGGGTTTTATGGCGTGCAGTGATTTACCATTATCCTTTTTCCTATGGGTAGAGCCACGATTTTATGGCGAAAAGATTTTTGCAACATTTGGTTTCGATGCGTCATGTGCACACCTGCAGCTCTGCTACATCGTCTGTGGTTGGATAATTTTACTGTCACTTGCCTTGGCAAATTATAGACGTACAGACTCACAATAATCTTATTCTGATCAGTGCAGTAAAATGAGAAACGTGTCTGAACAAAGACACGCTGCCAATAACCTTGAAACAGAACTGCCGATGTGCACGTGAGTCACTGAAACCAAGTGGGGCAAAAATCTTTTCGCGACAAAATCGTGGCCCTACCTATGGGAGTTCAAGCGGTGACGACATACATTTATTTGTGGGTTGCATAGCTCAAAGTCGAACGCTTGTTTCTGTAATTGCGTTTTTAGAATCCGGTTGTTATTTTTCCCAAGGTACGGCAGTCTGAAAAAAGCCATCTGTGGCCGTTTTGAGGAGCCCGAAAATGATATATCTGACCAACGCGGCGAATTTTCAAAACTACAGGGCATTGTTTTCAAGTGTGTGTTCGTTTCGTTTACACGCAGGTATAACGCACACTAAATAGTTGCGTAAAGAAATCGCCGTAACTCGTTGCATCGCAATAGAAGGGCAGGTAGGGAGGCCTCTTAAACTCTGAATCTGATCTCAGTTATGCGTGCGAATTGTACACTCTTTTATCGAGTGTATGTACTGTACATCGTGAGTTTCCACAGAGTGAAACACCTCAGGTATTGAAAGAAATGTGTCAGTTCAGCTACACCGTTATATGTGCTGTTGGGAATTTAAAATTTTTGTTTGGGAAAAAAAATTGGAATCTTTCCCGAACGAAGTACAGGTCGCAGGTGCGTAAATGCAAACGGGTTTTATGCACAGTTTTCCTTTTTGATGTCTGCTATAACTGCAGTGAGCTGATGTTCGCTCCAATACCCTCGGGGATTCTGCACAAATAATACAGCGAGCTTGCTTGCGACTGTTGCACATGTTTCAAGGGAGTAAAATTATTATATCACCCCCTCCCCCCCTATATTTCCTTCACAACCCCTTTTCTCTCCTTTCTCTAGCTGTCACTAGCTCTTTCTCCGTAACCCATTCTGTCACATATTACGGGTGCGTTCTATTGTTTTTCAACGTCATATTTTTACATTTGTACCAGATTTTTTTTTCTTATTTTAGACATAAATTGTGACTAAATTTTGCTGTTGTAAAGTTATTTCATCTCTTATAGTTTTCTTACGAAATAACTTGAAAACGTTAAAAACTCTATTTTACGGTTTTATGTACGATACTAAAACTAACTGACGTACCAAAATGAGAAAAAAAATACTATGGATAACGATGTTGTTGGCTACAATGCCTCCTATATATAAACAAAAAATAATAAATTTGTATTAAAAAAAAATACATTTATAACTGCGTGTAAGTTTCGTGCGAAAATGTTTGTTGTTTAAAATATTTCTACTACTTTATACTGTAATACAATTTTTTTAGCTTCCGTTGTTTTCTTATAATGACATGTCAATATTCAAATTTGCTTAATACGGTTTTATTTTCAAAGAAAAACTAACTGACTTAACAGAACTTAAAAATTTTACATATATTAACAGTGTTGTAGGCTACAAGGTGTTCTGTATAAAACAAAAATAGTATATTTCTGTGATTTAAAACATTGTTTAATTTTTTTTAACTGTATTAATTTTACTTCGGCATATTTTAACACAATATTTTTTTTTGTGTAGGAGACATTGTAACCTATAACATCGTTATTTAGTGCAGTTTGTTTTTATACTTCGATAAGCCATATATTTTTCCTTTGAAGAATAAACCCGTTTAATGCAAATTTGGACTTCGAGATGTTATTATAAGAAAATTATGAAAACTAAAAAAAATTTCAGTAGAAAAAAATTGTCTTAATGCATGTTTACAAAACATACCTCGCACAAACATAATTTTTTTAAAAAAAATACCAATTTTCGGAAGAATGCCACCTTAAAGGCACGTATCAGCCAGAAAAGCCGTTTTTAAGGCACAAAGGAACCTTGAGAAAGTCAGTCTCGCAGTCCTCGGGCGACCGGGCGCAGGAATTCAACTCGCAGGGAATTTAATAAACAAGAAATGCCCGCACCCCGAGCTAGCGCACCCACTCCTCGACCTTCGTTAATTTCCCCCTGCTGCCGCCAGGGCGCTCTGCCAGCGCGGGCGTCAGGCAGGTCACGTGGTTCCCCTGAAGCGAGCTCTCATTGGTCCGATCCTCCTCTCGGAGAATGGAACTCGGAGACTGCTGGAATGACGGTCGCTTCCCTCCTCCGTGGTAGGGAATTCCTCGTTGGTCGCGTTCACCTGGTTAAAGGGGTTCACACAAGTAAAATTTACGCATTATGGGGCCTTCCTAGATATGTTGTGTTTGTGTGTGTGAGGCAGGAGCGGTAAGGGTGCCGCTAACCGACGTGTGTAATGCATTGTGGCCTCTTCACATAAGCCGCTCCGCTGGCGAAAAGAATTCTGCCCCAATTTGTTTCAGTGTCTTACCGTTCACATATGCAGCTTTGCTTCATGGTTATTGGCAGAGTGTCTGTGTGAAGTGACGTTTTACATTTAACTGTGCCAATCAGAATAAGATTATGGTGAGTCTGTACGTCTGCAATTTGCCAAGGCCATGAGAGTAAAATCATCCAACCACAGACGATGTAGCAGAGCTACAGGTGTGCACATGACGCATCGAAACCAAATGTTGCAAAAATCTTTTCGCCATAAAATAGCGGCTCTACCAATCGCAGTAAGGTTACTGCAACACAACACCTCAAGAAATGCGAGAGGTAAAACATCTGATCACCGACCATGAAGCAGAAATGCAGAAGGGCACATGAGGCACTGAAAAAAACTGGGGCAAAATTCTTTTCGCCAAAAGTTCATGGCCCTGTTTTTCACAAAAAGAATTTTGCCTCAGTTTGTTTCGGTGCCTCATGTGCACATCTGCAATCCTGCTTCACGGTTATTGGCAGCGTGTCTGTGTGAAGAGAGCCGTATCTCAATTGACTGAGCCAATTACAATAACGTTCCTGCAACACCACACTTCTGTGGTTTGACGGTAGAATCTCACTGCTCGTGATAGTTAAAATATCCAATCACTGACCACGAAGCAGACCTTCAGATGTGCACGTAAGGTACCGAAACAAGGTGAGGCAAAATTCTTTTCGCGAGAAACAGGGGTCCCGGCCTATATAGGTCATTCGTAGAGATGATGGTATATCGCGAAAATGTTTTGTGCCAAGATAGCCTTGAAAACACTGACACAACGTAGCTGTCTGCAGACCAATACCAGGCATCCAATATTACAATATCGGGATTCTTATTGGCTCAGTCAAATAGGGCAACAGCTCCACGTACAAGCTGAAGCCAGTAATCTTCTGGTAAGCTGGGCGTGTATTGAAA
>PNEQ01074304.1:0-24360 GCA_003012365.1 Medauroidea extradentata
TATTAAATAAATATTTAATATAATCATTTGATCTTTTCTGTTCTAAAACATGTTATATATTATTCTGAAGTTAGGAACACATACCAGAAAGGTTCATCAAAAGATCTAGCTTTGTTTACACTTCTTAGGTCATTAATAGTGTGGAGAACTAAGGAAAGGACCAGGGGAGTGGTGTTATGTCCAGTGTTACTGCTGTCGCTTGGTTTGGTCACAGAAGGGTCTCAGTTGTCTCACGCTAAGAATCGTATCTAAAAATTACATTTTCGCAAAGTTAAGAACTTTATATTTTACCTCGAATTTCATAATTACATGCAAAAAATATACATATGCATAACATTTAAACAGTAAAACACGGAATCATTCATTTGCATGCAAAAAAATAGTTAAATGATAGTTTCCAAATATGTAAATCAGAAATATGTTTGATATGACTATCTGCACAAAAAAATTGGCACTTATTGTCAAACCATAAGCTCTCATAATCTCCGACGGGACATATGTATTTAGCTTTTTAATTGAGTGAGTGTTGTAATTCCTGGAAGACAGACAACGTGCTTTACATTCAGCGTTGTGGTCAATTCTGGTTTCAGCATTGTGGTCATTTATAGTTTCGGCGTTATGGTATTTCGGAGTTGTGGTAAACAGCACTTTTCTAGCCTTCAGCGTTACGTTAATCTGGCTTTCGGCGTTGTGGTATTCGGTGTTATTGTACATTCGGCGTTATAGTATTTCTGCGTTTTAGTGCAGCCTCTCTTATGGCTATATGTAATAATGAGCAATACGAAGACAAGTGAACTTTCATTTTAAGTCGAGCTCATTAGGCTACTGTTACTTCCCTTAACAACTCACTTAGAGGAAATTGTTATTTTATTTATTTTAAAAGAAATAACCTGACAGGCTGACGGTGTTCATTTGTCGATTTCACACTCGTCGTGTATGTTAGTGCACAGTTAATATTTCTGTGCGTGTCTATAGTCTGAGAGATCCCTTTTGAATCTTGCTACAAACCGTGGGTGTGTATCCCGCATCCTGTAACTGAAGTTATGTAAGTAGTGTGGCATAACGTCTCCTTGACAGCGTTACTATTTAAGGGAATTGGCCATGGCCTTATTAAGGAATTATCTCAGCATAATATTTAAGTTTAAGTTAACTTACATTACAGAAGCTCCGAATAGCATTTAGATCAAACTAATGCGAGGTTTTTTTTACAAACATAAAATTAAAAATTTTTTATTTTTATTTGTTCTTTAATATGATCTGTATTGCTAATTTTTGAAGCAGAGTTTGCAGACATATCATTATTTTCTTTCTTTAGCTGTTAAAACGTTAATGCGTGGTTTTTCCTTCAATTTTACGAGACCAAGGTATTCATATGCTTCATATGCACTTACCAACCACTCATTAAAAAAAGACATTTTAAAAAAATACCGTGATGTTTCGAGGAAAAATATTCGGCAGCCTGAGCAATATTTTTTATAACAACTTAACCTTGCGTGCAGTTATATCGCGAGTTCTGAAAGCTACCTCTCCCGCCCTGCTACCAGGTTCTCCTCCTCGAGATAAAGCTCGCGAGTTCCCTGCTGCCAGCAGCTTGGCTCTGGGGTAATTGCAATCACGCGACAAGAGCGAAGAATATTCCCTCCTCTGGGCACCTCCGACAACCTTACTAAGCCGTCCGTGAGATGAGGATAGCTGTTTTCTTTACAGCAGGGATTCGTCCAACATCGCAGTCAAAAACATTTATTAGTCGGCCATGTTGGTTTAAGACGACATACACTAAGGGTGCCACCTAGCCGCTCAGAAGTCACGGAGTTATACGGGCGACCTTGAAGCGTGTATCAAACGCCGCCAAGCGCTATACCAGCGTACACGATTCCCGCCGATAATTTTTTACTACGGGATTTTAAGCGGAGATCATATAATTTTATTGGTGAAAAATCTGTAGCAAAGTTCAATTTACGATTGTGCCTGAGTTTCGCGTACATCCAATTAGTACATTTGGAAGTGCGGCAGCCCTCTCTGTTGGAGGGCTTAGAAACAGTATTTTAAAGAGCTCGATGTATAAACAAAAAAAGTCATTCCGTCGTTGTCCGAAGTGTGTTTTGATTTCATAAATTTACACAATATACATACATCGAAAAGTTTCCTAAAATGAACGTATTTATGAAGACACTGTAAAGAATTTGAAGCTACGGCGTGGTTGCTTTGAGGCGCGTATTTTGAGCGTTCGAGGCATAGGAGTGATGAGCTCTAATGGCGACACAGAACATACATCACGCTTCACCCTAGCTTCTAGTCGTAAGTCACCGAACTGGCGAACAGTCACCTCGAAGATAGATCGCCTCTGTGAGTATTAAAGATAAAAACGTATTTTACACTCCTATACTCGTCTCAAGATTGTGCACCAATATTTTCGACAACCTAAAAGGGCTGCAAAAACACCAATCGTCGTCATTTTCTGGTGCAAAGTAACAAGAAGGACCTAAAATTGGTGTACTCATGTGTAAAGTCATCTAAATGCTATTGCTAAAAATTTTCCTGAAAGGTCCGCGTAAACACCAATTTTGTCATTTTCGGTCGCAAGTAAACAATAAGAACCTAAAATGGGTATATACACGTAAGTCTTCTGAATGCTATTCCTAATCAGACGTCACCCACGCGTTTTGAGCAGTTTAGTCATATATTGATAGAAACCTGCACATCGCCTGGCGGCCATCTTACTGGAAGGCCAGAGTACATCCTCAATCAGTCTACACCACGGCCGTAGAAGAATAGGTCTGGACACTCGCCTGGATATTTGACCCCCTTGTTGTTTGGCTGCAGTTCACCAAGTTACCGAGAATATTGTGTTTTATTGGCGCTGATGTTACGGTGGTCGGACTCCTCCGCCCACTTCCTTTCCACTAAGATAAACAATTTATCAAAACGTATTTTTTTTATCAATTTATGAAATATTTCCTTCGCTCAAAAATTTAAGAAAAGGCAACAGCAATATTCAGTTACTTTATAAATTTAACCATGGAAAAAGTAGGCGGAGTTTGAGCCGTACCGCCCGGAAAACAGCGCCAAAAAGTACGACATTCTCGGTAACTTGACGAACTACAACCAAACAACAATGGGGTCAAGCAAAACACATTGTTAGATAGGCGAGTGTCCAGACCTGTTCTTCTACGACCGTGGTCTACACTTCACCCTTACTTGCAGAAGTAATTTGTTGCACGGATGACTGTCTTCATCTTGGTTTCTCAGTTGCGTGCTCTTGTTGAAAGTCCTGTAGGCTACAACTGGCGCATGAGCTGTGATGCAGGGTGTTTGGAGAAATTTTTAAAAATATAATATCAAAAGTGCGTTCGATATCCTAATCGACAAAAAGTAATGAAATTTAAAACTATGCTTCTCTATTTTTGTTTTTTAGATGTCATGCTTAGAAGCATGGATTCAGGGCACCTCAAAATGACCAAAAACGGTTTTATTTTATACTGTCACGTGAAAAATACCAATGGGTATAGTAAAAGAAAAATAGAGAATTATGCGCTGGACTTTGCTACGCACTTTTCCAGTAATAAAATATTAGCGTCGCCGCTTAATGCCCCATAAGAAAAAACCAACAACCAAAACACCGTTTTCGCGCCCCGTACATAAAGGCGACACAGTTGTTGACGCACGAACCAGTCTAGACCTTGCTGCTCTCCGGTTCCAGTATCTCAGACGCGGCGCGTAGTGCCTGCTGTATAGGGCTCTTAATAATAAGCAGAGGCCCGGAAATTTCGTGAATTAATTTGAGATAACATTAGATTTCAAAAACATGTTCACATTCAACGCTTTACGACTAGGACACACTTAATGAAACTCTTACTTAAGGACTGTGAACCAATACCTAACTTACATGAAAACACTAACTAGCGCAGTGGATAGAGAACTCTCCTCCCACCAAGGCGATATGGGTTCGATTACCGGCAGGGTCGGTTCCCGGATTTTCGCATGTGGGGATTGTGCCGAACGATTCCGCTTATCGGCGGGTTTTCTCAGGATATCCTGTGTCCCCCGCCCCTTCATTCCGGCGCTGCTCCATACTCACATCATGCCTCCCCTCACCAGCGCTAAAGACCTAGATAATAAGATTCCACTATACTCGTGAGGTACAAATTATTGGTTTTTAAGCCGTAATATTTATTTTACGGTATAAATAAAAAATGTGTTTAGGTATAACCATTCTAATGTATACGTACGTTATTATTGTTGCGCTAAATTTGCTTTACACGTTAAATGCAATGTGTAAACGGTGTGAGGAAAAATCGAGTACTAATTTTTTTATCTTACTATTTACGAATTGTATTTTACAAGTAATGAAAATTTAGCGCAATTATGTTAAAGAACATATACAGGAAATTGGTTCTACCTGAACACATTTTTAATTTATGCTGTATAACTAATATTACGACTTGAAACCTATAACTCGTACATAAAGCGTATAGTGGAATCTTAAGTGCTGACCAAAATCTCTTCATTAAATCAATAAGCTGACTCCCGCGCTACCTAGTCACATGTACAACTGGCCACTCACTGGAGCAGCGGCCAATGTACAAGTAGCTGAGGACAGCATGTACGCAGGACTGTAGAGTCCAGCTGGCTGGTCGTTTAACCCCTTAAATTTTCCGTGTATCTATTAATTAGGCTTCATGCCTGTGTTCCTTATAAAACCTGCCATCACTACCTCGCAATTTTGATTTCCACGGGCTCTATAGCCTCTTGTGCCTTCACCCAAGACTTTCCGCGTCGGGCATCATAGTTACATACCACTTGTCGAACTCTTTGAGTGTCCGGCCTGCTATGCTGATAAAACGAAATGTGACAGAGTGAGGTGGTCCTGGGTTCGATTCCCTGCTGGGGAGGTGACATTTAAATTCAATTATTCGGGTTCATGACTGGGTGTTTGTGTTCGTCTTGAGTACAATTACAAACTAAAAAATACGAAGTCGACATATACTGGGGAATTATCCAATAATAAATTATTCAAGGTAGGATGTTTGGCTCGTTGACGATGTTGAGACTTCGCCAAGGAGCCTGATATTTTTTTGTAAAAAAAAAAGTGAGGTAGCACAACGGTAACACGTTTACGAACGTTTAAACTGATCTTTCTTACACAAGCGTATTTGAATTTTGGGAGTGCAAACCGTTTCGTGCAATCGATCATTTTCGTGACGAGCCCCGCATAGGTGTAGGGTCTAATCGAAATACCCTGGACTTCCCGTATTGTCGTACTACAATATTTACCAAGACGCTTTACCGGGAAGCAGCATTTCGCGTACTCGGACTCTAACGGTTGTTTTAAAGAAAGGTGGAAGGGGGTTTGCCCCCACGTGGCTTCCCAGCTCTCCCACTCCGAGAACAAATTTTCCTTTTCGCGCATGGCCGGTCTTCCAGTTCAACCACGGCCACGCGTCATTAATATTTCATCGAGGAGCTGTATTATTATTATCATCATCTTCCGTAGTTGCGGGTGCGCACAAAGTCGCGCGCTAGGTTTTCGAAGAAGGGGGGAAAGCTACAGTTGAGGATTTGTGAGAGGGGAAGGGGGGAGGGGGAGCAGAGCTTTCTCCGTAGCGCCAACTCAATGTGTTGTCTTTGTACGAGTGCGCGCGCAATGCCTCCTTTGCCCGGGAGATGTTTTTTTCGGCGAACGTACGACCAATTAACTCTCTGGAGAGCGATTCTCCGGAAGAAATGAAGAGGCGGTGAGAAGGGGCTATGGATGGATTTAGCCTGGGGGAGGGGATGAGGGGCGGAAACTAAAAATTTTCAGGCACAAATAATTTTTACAAATTGCCTCGAGCGGGAGAATCGCCGACGACAGACGAGTTTCCAAGGAATCTCTCTCTTACCGACCACTTCCCACCTTCCCATCATCGTGAAGCCCCGGCGGAAGAGTCCTTGGTGCGGTTCCCACCGGTTTCCGCCGCCTCTTTGTTGGCGCTGGTGTAACATCTGCGCGCAAGACTCGCGAGGCCATACATCAAGCGGCGAGTGACACCAGGGGGGCGTGACCGGACTGGCGGCCCGTTGATAAGGCGATGTTCCTGGGACCTCCGACTCGCTTCTTCGGAACCCGCCCGAGGGCACTCGCCGGCACCAAGTGGCCAATTTACGCGGTATTCCTCTATTTATACGCTGAGAGCAGTTCGGCGGCGACGCCGACCCCGCGATTTTCCGAGGAACGAGTGCGAAGTTGTCATTGTTTCCCGCCGCTCGCTGGCTGGCCTTGAATCGAGCCCCGCTCGAGGCCGAAGCCGTTTCAGACCGGGAGTGCCAGAAGTAGATCTCACATCAAGTCACTCATGCAGAAAATGGTTATTTTTGTATCGTAACTGAATTGTCGTGAAAGTTACTGCAATAATATATATTTATACTAGCATTACAGTTTACAGTTCAGCGTATATTTGGTTTGCCCATTTTCATTCAAAGACGAGGGAAGGTGAATGTGAGAGGGTTTTACTGCCTTTTAACAGTGAGGTCTTAAGAGGGTGTGTTACATAATTCAACGCTAAAAGCATTTACCATAACTGTAGGTTTCTTGAAGCCAATTTGCGAAAATTAAACAATAGCAATCCTAGACAATATTTATTGCCAACGTTTTAAACAAAATTGTTTCCAGTGTTACGAACTTCTGAGGCACAATCTCTGACGCCGGAACCTTGCGCATTTGACAGCGGCGCAACAGATCACGCGTAATCAATTAGTAATTTTGGAAAAATTTTACTCATAAAGTTGGCAAATACCATTATCTAGGATTGTCATTGAGTATTTTATCCATATTGACTTCGAAAAAAGCGTAGCAATCAATTGAGGTTTTCAGCGTTACTTTATCTACCACGCACTCTTAAGAGCCGATGAGGTGAACGAAAAACATATTAGTCATGTCCTAGCCGGTATTCGAACCCACCGTAGACCTGCGACTAACCGACAACGCTACGAAGGCCGGCATAACACGCGGGACTTACCTTAACTTACATTTTATAATACCGGTATCTTCAGTGTAACATAATTATATTTTGCTTATTCATACAAAATGTGCATAATGCAAGGTAAAGTAATTGAAATAATTTAAAATAAATATTTCTAAAATTTGTAATGAAAAAATATTAAAAGGTTTACCTACCTCGTAGCCATAGCGGAGAAAGAATAGGGTTTTACTTGTCGGTCACCTTTTGTGATATTGCTTCCGGACGAAAACCATTTTCTTCGTCGATAAAATGAGAATATTGCTACGTAAATAAAATTGCAGAAAATAAATTATGAATGGCCGTTTTCGAGTTTTTTTTTGTGTGTAAAATCTTTCTTGCCCACGATTTTCAGGGTATTGAAAAAAAAAAAAAACTGCCGAGACGAACAAAAAAGTCAGTGCATGGTGGCATATATGTAACTTAAACCGTTACTGAGCCAGGTGGAAAATCATTCAACTTGTAAAACCCTCTGCTTGCTCCCATCGTGGCTTCAAGGTAGGCAGCGCCCTTAAGAGTGCGTTGTAGATAAATAAACGCTGAAAACATCAACTGAATCTTACGCTTCTAAAGAAGCCAATATGGATAAAATACTCAACGACAATCCTAAATAATGGTATTTGCCAACTTTATGAGTAAATATTTATCCAGAATTACTAATTCGTTCCGGGTGATCTCTTGCGCCGCAGTTAAATGCAGGAGGTTCCGGCGTCAGATATTGTGCCTCGGAAGTTCGTAACACTTGAAACAATTTCGTTTAAAACGTTGGCTTCGGCTACTGTCTAGGATTGCTATTGATTAATTTTTGCAAATTGGCTTCAAGAAACCTGCAGTTATAGATTAATGCTTTTAGCGTTGAATTATGTATCACGCCCTCTTAAGAAAAACATTTTAAACGGCAATTCAGGCTCGTAAGAACTTTGGCTATCAAGTCTGGAACTACGGGTTTAAATAGGAAATGACAAATAAATTATTTTATGACGACTCAATTTTATAGGAAATATCTTCAACCAACAATTATTACAGTAGCAAATTTTTAAAGTAATGCTGTGAGATTAAGAAACCTTACCAGTTTCCATGTGTGAACATTAAGTAACTTACAATTATGATAAATATTAATTTTACTTTCGCAAAAAAAAAAAAAAAAAAAAAGAAGCAAAATCAGTTTACTAAAATAGCTATCTATCTATCACTGTACTTCTGAATAAATTTCATACGAATATTTTTGTTTGCAATAATTATTATTTAAAATTGATACATTAGGAAATAATATTTCTACAATTAATTCCCAATTTAAAACTCGCGGCATAACAATTATAGAGCGTTCAAGTGTAAAAACTCATAATTTTATATTAATACGAAATAATGTGGCTACCGGGATGAAGGTTCCCGCCACCCCAAATCGTGTTCAACATTATGTAACCTAAGTATGTCCAGTCGCCTCAAGGAAAACAGAGTTTTGTTCTGTTATTATCCAAGTACATTTATCTGGGGTCCTGCTTGTGTGTGTATGTTATTTTTAATGTTCTTTAACAGTAAACAACCACACTTTTGAGATGGTTGGTGTTTTTTACAATTCATAAACTGACATTAGGGGGTCCCCCTCCATACATGTGTTCCTAAATCCACCACTGGCTGTTGAAGAACAACGACCGAGATAGAGATCTGGAAGTGCGTAGGCTTAAGCGTGCCTGTACATAATTCAGCGCTGAAAGCATCAGTTTAGAATTGTAGCTTTCTCGAAGCCAATTTGAGAAATCAAAATCGAGTAAACGTTTATCTGACGCCGAAATCTCGTACATTTGATTGTGGCTCAAGAGATCACGCTTAACAAATGCATAATTCCGGGTAAATGTTTGACAATAAAGTTCGCAAATATAATTGTCAATGATTGTTGATTTGCAATTTTTCTATATTAACTTTATAATAGTGTAGATCTCATTTGAAGAACTCAGCGCTTATTTATCTACCACGCCCTCTTAAGAGGAGTCCTCGACTGGCGCATGGACGGCGTTGCAGCGTGTCACGCGCATACATTTTTACGCGAAACCGCTTAAGTTAATCATATTATGTTTACCTACGAAAAGAACACACACTTGAAACCATGCTTCTATTTTTACAAAAGTGCAGCACGCTTGTTAGAAACATGATATTATGGCCTATCAAAATGGCTAAAAACGGGGTTTTTAGATGGTTGTAACTCCGAAAATATTACCGGAATTAGTAAAGTGCAAAACAGGAGGCATTCGTTGGTCTTTACTTAAAACTATTCACAAATAAAATATTGGGGCCACCGCTTAAAGTCCCGTAGTAAAAAGACTACAACGGAAATCTTGTACGCCAGTTTGGCACGTTGCGAATAGAGGCGATATGCTTCTCGTCAAGCGTGGGACACTGGCTCTTATCGCTACGCTGTTACCACGCGTCGAAGGTGGAAATTTGACACCGGAAGAACTCCTCTAATAAACGCTGAAAACATCAATTGATTTCTACGATTTTTCCGAAGCCAGTATGGATAAAATTCTCAATGATAATCCTAGACACTGGTATTTGCCAACTTTGTGAGTAAATATTTATACAGAATTACTAATTCGTTACGCGTGATCTCTTGCGCCGCAGTTAAACGCACGAGTTTCCGGCGTCAGAGATTGTGCCTCAGAAGTTCGTAACACTGGAAACTATTGTGTTTAAAACATTGGCTACAACTATTGTCTAGGATTGCTATTGTTTAATTTTCGCAAATTGGCTTCAAGAAACCTGCAGTTATAGATTAATGCTTTTAGCGTTGAATTATGTACCACGCCTTCTTAAGGCTGACTTTTGGTCACACATCAAGCGCATCATCACCGAGCAAGGTGGCGGTGGTAACAGGTTATACTCCCATTCGGGAGGACCCGGGTTCGATCCCTGGCTCCAGTCATCGTGATTTCGGTATTCCATGGTTTTCCCGAAATCGCTTCAAGTGAATGCCGCGATGTTTCCTTAACAAAGGCCATGGCCGACTCCTCTCCCAATTCCTTGTCGTTGTACCTAGTCGCGTGTCACCGTCAATAATGACTTCACTGCCGATGAGACGTAAAGCCTACTTACCTTACCTTACCAAGCGAATCATAGCCCCTAAGCGCGAGGCGCTCTCCATGGCGTCTGTCTTCCCCTTGAGGACGTCTCTTAATAAAGTTAAACATGCCTGGCTGTGATCGCGTGTCTGCGTGTGTTTCCCAAGGCCACATCACAAATTGTCGCCCCGGGAGCAGTATGTACCTTTTTCTTTACCGATTCACCGCATGCTTCATTTAAATATCGTATCCGTGAATTTACATATGATTTTCACGCACAGGACAAGACCGGTGGAAACCTGGTAGCGTCGAGGATTCTTGCTCCAGGACAAGCGATACGTGTCGGCGTGAAACGACAGGTAGCAGGAGAAATTGATTAATGACAGGGTGACCACGTAGGAAAAACTCAGAGAATGCCTACTTCGTAAAGTAGTGCGTAACACTGTCCACGTAACGAGTGTTTTGTGTGTTCGTAGTTACGCGAGAGGCAGAAAAACGTAGCGATTATGGGTTGAGTGACGGCTTTATGATAGACGTTTTAAGTTTTGTTCCTCCTATACTTTTTTAATAACGGGAATGTGAAGAGTTTTTTTCCTGCACGTTAGTTAATTTTTCCGGTATTTACAAACGTTTTATTTGTGAAGTGCAGCTGACGTAAGACTTATTTTAGTCTAATTAACTTTGCCAGTTCTTTTTATATATTTATAGGGCTTATTTAACCTTTATCCTGGCAAACATAAGCCTACTAAATGTATCCAGTTCTCTGCATGGCATTAAAGGCTACGATTTTTTCATAGTAAGGTTTAACTCGAAAGACATTCAATTACCCGTGAATCAGTTGTATTGAGACCTAACGCTAGTTTGTAGGATGTAATAGCCCGTGGAGACCTGCGAAAGAGATTGTTCGCGCGGTGCAGTGTGCTTTGTGGTTTCAGCCACGCGGTATTGTGTAGTAGCGAAATGTGCGGGCAGGGCTTGCAACCCCATCGCAGAAGCAGGAAGAAATTCCCCCGGACAGCCGGAATAGCGGGGTTGTCACTTCGCGTTCCGTCGAAACCCTTCAGCGAGCCGGAAGAGGGCGGGGAGAACGGAGAAAAGGGGCCAACGCCACGGGTTGAGGAATAATCCTGTCGCGAAACCACCCTCCGCATTTTTTATTTATTTATTTTTTTTATTTCCCAACCCCTTCGCGACCCAAGCCCACCCTTTGGCAGACGTGGCGGAGTAATGACAGTAATTCCAGATCAGCGCCATTAGGAGTGGAATACGCCCTTGTCGGGGTTCGTCAACCCTTTCTGCCACCCTTGTTAGCTTCGAATTAAAACTGACATGTCAGAAAGTCACAGAATTATCCATCGTGCCCTCCGTCGAAGGGCCGTACTAGGGAAGGACGCCGTAGAGTAACTGACGTGGCCGTTAGGTACTGAGTTCTGTAGTTTGTTCAATGTTCTCAAGACACCTTCAATAAAACTCTCCTTGACAGTTTCGACCCTCGGCGAAATTCTTTAACGATTTTTCGTGATGTGTATGAATTGAGTAGATCAGATGTTTGACTCAACCTAGTATTTACTTTGCATTGTCAACAAAAAATTCTTGTTGCTGAGACCAAATTATTTAGTTTCTTAAAAGTGTATAGCTGTATTGGCACAGCAAAATATTTGTTTTAGTAGTTCTTAACACTCTATATTTTAAAAATTTTTTTGCACAACCCGAATATTGTTGAGGCGAAAAACATACCTGTTTACACCTGAACCACTGTAATTCTGCAAAGACAATTTTTTTTGTGTTCCTATTAGAAGTAGATACAGGAAAATCTTGAGAAATGATGGTATTTTGAGCTGGAATTCTAGCACGCACGCATTTAATTGACGTAATGTTTTTCGAATACGGGAAATAGAAATGCCCTGGAAGATTTTCAGACGATAACAAACCATCGTTGCTTAGTGTGTGGTGAAACTGGCTACTCAGTGGTGCAAAAGCCAATAAACAAAAATGTTGTGATGATTTAGAGTACGTTTTCCTGTCACTTAGTAGCATGTCGTATAGTACGTCAGAGTCAAATGGGTGACAGAATAAAGCCATACTGTTCGTCAAATGGTGCAGAGGGAGGGGGGGGGGGGGAGTACTCCGAAGTTCCCAGGAATGCAAAACCAGTTTACGTCTCCATGATTCGCGATCCTTTCTTCCCCTCACCACTCCTAAACATTTTTTAACACATCCTCTATGTCTTTCTCTCTCGTGCTGGGGAGGTAACATGTGACGTTACGCTCGTCGCACGGCTGTAGCGCCCGGCAACCGTTGGCTGATCGAATTAGGCGTGTCAGGGTGTCGAGTCAACAAACGTCCCTGATCAAACCCTCCCTACACCCTCCCCCACCCCCGCTTCCCCTACTTCGGTACTTCTCACCTACTGTTATTAAATCACAGCGTAGAGTGCTGAGGAGTGAAGTGGAAAGGGGGGCCACATCCTCCCTTCCCCTTTTCCCATCACCCACGTACACATACACACCCGCACACATCAGGAACAGTTCCTGTAAAAATGGCATACATCCGCACGAACACACAAAGGGCTATGATTAGGGATACTGGTTCATCGCAGAAAAAGTTTACTGTTTGTTAGGCTTCAGCGTTATTGGTGAGTACCCATTTGACTGACTCAGTGTTTGAGATTCGTCACTAAACAGGTAAACCGGACAACAAAACTGTCGCCTAGTCTGCACTGTTTTGCAAAATACCCACACACGGAATATTCTTGCGATATTTTAGTTAGTACATCTAACTATGGTCTAACATCAGTCTAATGTCATGACAGCCAAATTAAACCCATTCCCATTTTGAGTTTTAATGACAGATGAAAAGGTGCCTGAGCGAATAATAAAGATTGCAGGCCCAGTAATATTGAGTCATTGTGTTAGCTAGCAACTAATAAACTACTGCTTGTGTTGTTAGATGGCAGGGGAAGTGACCAAATTAATAAATATTACCCTTTGTTGGCCGGAAATAACTACATAACATAATTGTTGGGGGTCACGTCGGTATAGTTACCGACCTCCATAGCGCTGTCGGCTACGCACCGGCTTACGGTACGAGAGGTACCGGGTTCGACTCCCGGTTCATCTGGATGTTCATTGGTCACTAAAATTTGTCACATAACAATTGCCTCAACAACAACCCGGATCACGTGAATTTACAAGAGCGAGGTGGTTAAAGCAGTACTTCTGCGAAAAAAGAATGATAATACCACTTGTTTCCCACCACGACGATTCAAGTTTGATTCCCGGCGGGGTCGATAAATCATTTTTTTTTCGCTCCTTTTCTCAAGGTACTCCCTTTTCCCAGTCCCTTCGCTTTCTCTCCGTTCTCCGTCGTAGGGCATTTCATGATATCCCTTAAAGTTCAGCTAACTCCTAAGTTCGCACAGTTAAGAATTTTGTCAAATATGGGCTGTGATGCCCTGTCCTTGGGATCACTGCATATATTCGCTATTTATTAATTAATTTTCATCGCATTTTGAAAACTACCGCAATTTCTATAAGGATTAAGATTTTTCGCACAAACCCCATACGTTGTTTTCCCCCCGCCTTTCGGAGAAAATAACTCTTCTTTGCATCGTCCTTGGGTGCAACGAACAAAGAAAATATGTCTAAATTATCCGCCCCACAACTACGACTCTTTTATTGATATATAATTTCTGCGAAGGCACGAATGATCCAGGAATAGGATTGCAAAACTGGCTCAGTCGATCCTGCTCAGTTATCGAGAAGCGACGGCTGCAACCAAGAATTCTTGCAGCAGTTCCTTGTTATGCTGCACGGTTCTTCTTTACAACAGAAGGAACCTGTACTAGAAGGTCATCAAAAAGTGTCTCGTTTTTCATCTTCCCAGAAATAGCATTTGATAAATCCGAGTAAATAAACATGCTCTATAGAACAAGTCAAACAAATATATAATCTCTTCTCATATTTTACCATATTACATTGTTGACAGATTGAGGGAAAAACTAGACTTATTCAACAATTGTGGGAAAACGAGAAATTATCCAAAAACCCAGAAAAAATCTTGAGAAATTTTTGTATGATTTGTTTATTACTTAACTTATTTCTAAGTGGCGTTTCTATTGAATTAAATTGCGGCCTTACTTCTTTTTTGAAATTATAGCTGTATTTAAGAAGAGTTTTGAGTGAATTTTTTTGTGGCTGTTAGCAACTCTGTAGGTGCTGGTGATGGTTTCCCGTTCATTTTTCCCTTCGCAGTCGTTGGCGCCTTTGTGACCAATGGTTTTATGGCAAATTGTTGTGGTTATGGACGTTAAAGTTTCTCTATTTGTGTTGTAACAGTGGGTAATTTGTGGGTGTGAATTAAAGCATCAACTTAAATATATTGGTGTTTGAATTTCGTTTATATATATCAGAATAAGTTCGACAAAATTCTAAGGATATCCCGTGCAAATTTTTGCGTTTAACAAAAAACTCAACCATATTTACCCAACTATGTTGTTTCTTGTGCTAAAAAAGCAATAATTAAATATTTTTATAATTTTCCATACAATTTTGTTTTAATAAATGTGTTACATTTATCTTTCTCTTTTTTTGAAAATTATCTTCTAATTTTAGCATCGGCAGGTCATGAGTGGAAAAACGTCGGAATTAAATTTTTTTTGGTTAATTTTTCATATTGGGCGTGGCAAAATATTCTTAAGTGTACTGAAGATGTGAGAATAGGTGGTGTGACATTTTTTAATAAAAATATTTCAGAAACGTTCTGTGAACTAATTTTGAATTTATAATGTATCCACAAAACATAAACCAAAATAAATTCATTTTAAATATTCGAAAAATGCTATTGCAACTAGCCACAGCTGTTTTTGGGATGTGTGGTAAATTTTAATGTTATTTGTTACGAGTGAGTTAAAATTTCTTTCCCCTTCCACGTAGATCTAGTTAAATATTTGGCACCTGAAATTTCAGTGATACGTGTTTAAAGTCTTATTTCTAACTAAGTACTACTGATGGAATACTTGTAAACATTTTTCTTCGTTTACGTAGCATGAAATTATATCAATTCCGAGGGCACGACACCGCAAAAGTACGTAAATCGCAGTGCTGTGTCGACAAACGCAACGCCTCCGCCCGCGTGTTGAATTTATCGCCGGCGACGTATTGGCGCCAAGGCCTTTGTAGCGGCTATAATTTCTTGTTTAGTGTTCGGTGTTAATGAAACAGAGGGCTTGTCCCGAACACACTGGAGGGCTTGCTTTTACGCGTTGGAAAGCAATAAAATAGCGGGCGCCTTCCTAGCTCGTTTATTTTCTATTTATTTTATTTTTTCCCTCCTCCTACTTCTCCTCGCGGCCGATCTCAGCTGTGCTAGAGAACTACATCGCTGACCAATACAAGTGCTCCGAGCAAACACAAGTCCTGCGAACAACGCTGGCGATCCTCTTCGACCACGTGGACAGTCAGAAGCGCAACAAGAGGGAGTGGGTAGGAGGACAGTACATTGTCCGCGCGCCAGCTCTGAGTCCCTGGCGTGTATGCATTTTATCGTCGTAAACGTCACGTACACCACAGTCAAACAATAGCGAACTCATCCCAACTTACGGCGTTACTTCGGCTAGTACGTGCGTTATCAGCCTCGTTATATTATTTATATCTTTACGAACGAAAATCGCATAACCGCCAGGGCTCAGGGCTAGCGCGCGGACAGTACCCTTGAAGCAAAAGCAAATCTCAAACCTTCTATATATTAACATACAATAATTTTAAACGTTCTTTATTTAAGTAATATAATATACCGTTCAGAGTCACTGTATGAAAGAAAATCTCTGTTACCCAAGATGGTGACCATTGGTACCTCCTTAAAGATGAAAATTAGAACATAAATGATTGTCACCACCTCTTTTTTTTTTAGGGGGGTGGGGGTGAATTGAGTTGTTGTGCCCCTGCGTGCAGTGTTGTAGCTTCTGACTTGGCCCACAACTTTGTCAGATACTGCCTTAAACGTGGTCGTTCCCGTGTAATGCGAGTCAGTCACAGACTCTCTTACCAGACAGTTATGTGATAGAGTAGACGAGTGAAGGTAAATAGGAAGGTAGGAACTACAGAAAGGTGACTGCCAGACAAACAATCAAGTAGTGCTAACAGGTAACCAATAACTGAGTCGAAATTCAAATAATGTTTCAAGAAAAATGTCAATAATTTTCATTACTAAAAATTAAATAGGATATATCAATAATAAATTGAAGAAGGGATTTAGATACTTCAATTTGATCATATCTCGTATTTTTATACATTCCCAGGCCCGAAAATACAAATCATTCACAATCCATAGTAATTATGAAGATTACAAGATTAATAAAAATACCAATATGGCTTCTACAATTTTCTCTCAGCAAAAGAAATTTCATTTCATAATTAACGCTGAAATCCAACCTTGTCAATGCAAAATGCCCAGAAAATGTGGATATTACCGAACATCATAAAGCCAAAATGGCTTCTATTCCGAGAAACATATATAAATGATTTACTGACTCCGACTCTATAAAAATACCTTACTTTAAATCTTTAATGGAGCTAGTATTGCCAAATAACAATCTACTAATATTTTCCTTCATACAGCCCTCATGGCTTCACAAATTTCAACTCCATTGAATACTATTATTTCAATTCTAGGCTCTCTAAAACTGTTAATATAGCTTCTCATTGCATTTAAACAAACATTAATTTCCAGTACTAACACCCTAACATTGCTACTTTTCTATTTACAACATATATAAATAACCCTAACATAAATATTGAAATAACCCGAATAACCAAGTAAACCTAATCGGGTATAAAATCATCTTGTTTACTTCGTCAGCGATTACCCAACCTAGATCATGCTTTAATAAGCTCCCCCATCTCTGACTCATAACCGCCCGACTCCAATATTTATACGAAACATGCTCCCCTCCCCAGTCCAATCAGCACCTACCACAATCTTCCATAATATAGTATAAACACAAGCAGCGCCGGAAGACGAGGTGGCAAAAAACGTAAACAGGCGAATTTACTACCCTCTATACAACTTTATTGAAGTCTTGCAGACGTCACAGGGAGATGTGGCCGGCGCGTAAGGTGCGTGGAAGAGCCAACAGCCGACTGAAGTCAGTTGCTGCCAATAACTAGCCAATCACGGTGCAGCACACGAATCAGGAGATCCAAACGTCTTCACAACTCCATTTATGTAAAGTTCGGGCGAGCCGAGAGACGGTCGCTACTGCGTCGTTCTTTCATACTTCATTCTTCGCAGTCGATGCAACACGGAAATTTTCCTGCATAACATACAAGGTAAGGTTCCATATCCACATATCGTCCATGAAACGGCAATATGACGTATCCCACAATTTTGGAGTTGTACTGATAACTCTTTCTAAGAAAACTCATGGAAGATACAATATTTTGATTTGGATGGAATTAAACCAAGATTAATTTCTGATGGACTATGACGATGTACGGAAGGTATATACATATTCTTAAGCCCTGATGTAACAAAATGTTAGCTCCACGTAAACTGTGGGTTACGACATTTTGCTGTTTCATGGACGATATAGGCCTACGCAATCCGGTCATCCAAGACCCTCTGTCATACACGTGCGTATTCTACATTGCAGACATGAGGTAACTGTGGTATAAACATTGTCATGCGGCACAAACAGTCAAATTGGTTTTGGCAAAAAATTTTCGTGTAACACCCGTTTCAGGATTTTCTTATAACATGCAAATTTTGACTTTGGCATGCCGCTATGGGAAGACTACGAGTGCTAAAATAATTTCACAAGTGGAAAATGCAGTCACACGTAGCGTCTACATAACTATCAATATGTCGCATAAATATGAAATTACGAAATTTTGCTACTTGAACGCTCTTAAACGGAAATCACTATAGAGCAACAAAATATCGCCGGTGATAGTGTTAATTCATGTTTAGTTAAGTGGCTAAGAAGTTTAAATATGGAATATATACGCAATGAGAAACATTGACTCATAGGCCTACTATAAACTGAAACGGACATTTATGAATTTGCCCATATAAATATATACATAACTATAGATAGTTACATATGGATTTTGGGTCAATAGTAAATACTGTATTTCTGAAAAGCAAAGGCTCACTCTGGTTGAGAGAAGGGACGTCTTGGTGGGGTACCGGCAAATCAGGGGCCGAGTTGGCCATATAATGTGAAATGTTTATTAATTAATGTAAAGGGTTTAAATAGAAATTTTCTGAGAAGTAAATGACAACTTTGTGTTGTAAATAATTATGTAATATTAAGTAAATCACAAGAATGTTGAAATAAATGACGGTGCAGTCGGGTGCCGGGAAGGCGAAGCTAGGGGGCGTGGCCAGTGCGAGAATAAGGGTCTTTACACGATTGAAATCTTTACCATTTGACTTTAACATTTTACCTTGCAATAGCTTTCAATACATGTCTTCTTATGGAGTCGTACAAAATGGAGTCGCCGAAGCTAAAGTCAAGCAGCCTTGACTTTAAGTTTCCAATAAACTGAACTCCTAAGGTCAACGTCAAGATGGCCGTTTGCAAAGAACAACTGATTATATATGCTAGAACGAAAAATATTTATTTCTGAGTATCGTGTTATTCTCCAGTATTGGGATACAGTGAAAAAGTAACAGGTCTGCCTCAAATGCAATCGAAAAACCTGGTAAAAAAAACGTTGGAGAAGTATTCGTAAATGAACTTCAAGTTGTGTCAATAGATGGCGTTGATTTGTTCTGAAAAATATTATATTAATTTAAAAAAAAAATTAATTGTCAACCTTATTTTTGGAATATTTACGTGATATGCTTTAATGGCAAATTTATAATGCTTTATATAATAATATTTCCGCTTCAAAAAACAGACTTTCAATCGTTTTTCACCTGCCATTACTTTAACTTTACGATGATGTGTATTGACGAAATACATTAAGCAACGGAAACGTAAAGTCAAATGTCAAAGTATTCAATTGTGTATAGGTAGAGACATGAACTTTTCGCGAAAAGAATTTTGCCCCACTTTGTTCCAGTACCTTATGTGCACGTCTGCAGTTCTGCTTCATAGATATTGGCAGCGTGCCTTTGAACTGTGACGTTTCTCATTTGACTGTACCAATCACAATAAGGTTACTGTAACACTACAAGTCTGTGATTTGCGTGTAAAACCCCACGACACACGAATGTCAAAACATCCAATCTCTGACCGTGAAGCAAGTCTGCAGACGTGCACACAAGTCACTGACGCAAAGTGAGGCAAATTTCTTTTCGCGAAAAGTTCATGTCTCTATGTATAGGCCGTAAGAGCAGGCCGATTGGTTGACGAGTTTAGGCGCGAGTAGGTGCGGATGGCTAGCAAATAAGCGCTTTTTGGGATTATTCCATCTTGGGACCACGATGTGGGCAGACGTGTGGCGACCACGAAGGTAGCTCGAGGTTGAGTTGTGATTAAATTGTCGGTATTAAAGGACATACGGCAAAACTTCCGAAAGGCGAGGTTTTTTTCCGACGCCAGGCGGCACGCGAAATTTGCGGAAAAAAAAAAAAAAAAAAAAAAAAGTTTTAATATAAGTGGATCACTAAAGATAAATTGATGTTTATAACGTCAGAATCTAAACAAAAAAGAGCTATAGCATAACAGCACAACAACGAGAAGACCTATAGCAAAACATTTGTCTTAAAATTTTAATTATTATAAAACAATAAGAAATAAAGAACGACACGAAGCAAATGTGATTACTACAATATAAATACTATCAAATGTTTTGATTCAAAACTATTTACAGGTCACATTTATTTGATATTAGTATGTATTTTCCAAATATGGCGGTTTTAATGTTTAGAAAACTTTCCTCCTTATTTATTTTAGCGCCCGACGCTACCAAATCCAACTTTTGTGATGACTGCAAAGATCGTGACGCTCGTCACCAGCGTCAAAGCTCTGATTGGCTAATGCCCATCTAGTCGCGTCGCGTCGCAAAGCTCTATTGTGAATTCCGCTTAGAGAGGGCGTAGAACATAATTCAGCGTTAAAAGCATCAGTATAAAATAGGAAGGTTTTGCCAAAGAAATTTTGCAAACGCCCTTAAGCCTCATTCACACGTTCACAGCTCATGCAGATCCGGACCATGCAGAAATCGAAAAGCCAATCAGAAGGCTTAATTTTTTTCCGGACGAGGCATACGGAAAAGTTGAGCTCATCACGAATTTGCTGTATCGCGATATTATACGAACATGCAAATACACGCATTGAATCATATACTGAAAATTCTGGAGACGTGTGAAACAAGGTCTACACGATATTTATACAGGATGCTGCAGAGCTGTAAGTCAATATTTTGGAGAAACAGTTCTTACACCAAAAAGAACAAAACACGCTGTATGAACATAGGTCCGCAAATGCAATATTACTGCACTTCAGCTCAGAGTACTTAATGTATAGTGCATAGCGTGTGGCTGGATCATGCTGATGTGGAATGCCATTGCAGCTGTTATTGGCAACTACATGCCAGACGAATAGTACTTAGGCGTGGTACACAATTCATTGATAAAAGCATTAATCTATAACAGTAGGTTTCTTGAAGCCAATTTGCGAAAACTAAACAATATTAATCCTAGACAATAGTTTAAGCCAACGTTTTAAACAAAATTGTTTCCAGTGTTACGAACTTCTCAGGCACGATCTCTGACGCCGGAATCTCGTGCATTTAACTGCGGCGCAAGAGATCACGCGTAACGAATTAGTAATTCTGTATAAATATTTACTCATAAAATTCGCAAATACCATTATCTAGGATTGTAACTGAGTATTTTATCCACTTTGGCTTCGAAAAAAGCGTAGAAATCAATTTATGATTTCAACGTTTATTTATTTACTACGCAATATTTAACTGGACTTGATATTTTCGGTATGTCATTATCGAAATGCCGATACATCGAAAACATCAATTTTTTTTCATGCTGATTTTTCGATTCAAAGTATTTGATATAGAGTTTCCGATATCATTTATTGATACTTGTCAGTATTTCAATAAACATTTTCCAATATCGATTTTTCGATAGCATCAATTTAGCCGTAATATTAATAAACATTCTTAAAATTATTAAAGTGAATAAAATTTATGGGGAACTATATATATGACATTGAACCATATAAATATTTGCTAGAATTTTTATGTAAATATCAATAGTGCCAAATTAGTAGCTTCGGATACCGAATAGACACTCTAATTTCAGAATCGCATTTGTAAACACAAACAAATCAATATTTCATTTCTAATGTATCGGGTAAGATCACCACACACTTCCTTCTCTTATACATTTCTATTTCTTCTTCAACCATCTCAGCCACAAATTTTAATTTCGTGCGTTTTCCAGCAGTGGGAGTTTAGTACTTTTGCTAAGCGTACTGTTTTCGCATTTTAGCTTAACGGCCACCATAACGTTTTTTCCTCAATTTGTAAATTAACGTTAATTTCTATACATTTACAATTTTGTATAGTATTGTTAGTTTAAATATAGTCGAATTTGATAATATTGTAAATTTAGATAACTTAGTGTTAACAATGTACCTTACGCTTAGTATTTAGGTCTTTAGTGCTGGTGAGGTGTGATATTATGTGACTGCAGCAGCTCCGGAATGGACGGGCGGGGAAACAGGATATTGCCGAGAAAACCCGCCGACCAGCGACATCATCTGGCACGATTTTCACATCGACAGACCTGGTCGGGAATGGAACCCGGGATCGTCTTCGTGGGAGGTGAGTGCTCTAGCCACTGCGCCAATCGCGGAACTACAATGATTCGTAAATGCAGAAACAAAGGTTTTTCTGATAAATTCGTAACACCGGTACATTGATATTTTAAATTGTCATGTCGGTTAGATATTTCAGTTTTCATTTAGATATAGTTATCGAAATAATAAACAGCATTAGTTCACTACAGCTACGCCAAGGGGCGTCCCAAGCTTTGGTAATCTTCGGCAAGGATTCGTTTATCCTATTCTAGTAACGAGGGCCTGTTTGTTAGGAATGAGCAGGAAGAACGACGTGGAAAGGATCCCTCCCTCGATGCAGATGGCAGGGATCGATGCCAGCAACTGCGGAATGCGACTCAGACATGCCAACCGCACGATGAAATACTGTCAATAATGCGGCGAGGCAAATACTGTTGTTAAGAGCAAGTAACGATGATTGCAACACATCCTGGTACACTCAATTTCGTAAAACTTCAATGAATTGTGACAGTTCCAAGGGTACTAACTGTTTGTATGATGTAGGTTACTGTTAATCACGATACAAGGCTAAATTTAATATAGGCCTTACGTAGAGTGAAATATACGTCTGAGGTTCACTTGTAGAACTAGAATTTTCGACATCATATGGTCAGTCAGGTACTGCACACGATCAGTAAATGCCCTTACAATTCCCAAAATTTACTGTTACGACAGAACAGACTGTTAGTTCGGATACTGTGTAGATCGCAGCACGTGTGTGTATGTTTGTGTGTGTATAGTGTTAGTCTATTTTTTTTTTTTTCATATTTGTCTTTTATATTCGTGGCTTGTTTATGTCCAACCGGATGATTTTGATTATTTTTTTTTATTTTACCTACATTAACGCGTGTTGTTGTATTGAAAGGTAAGTGGGCTTTACGTCTCGTCGACAGCGAGGTCATTACAGACGGTGACACAACTTGCTACAACGATAGTAGATGGGAGAAGAGTCGGCCATGGCTTTGGTTAAGGAATCATCCCAGTATTCGCCTGGAGTGATTTCAGGAAGCCATGGAAAACCGAAATCAGGATGCCCGTAGTCGGGGATCGAACCTATGCATCCCGAATGTGAGTTCAACGTGTTAGCGTTGCGCCACATCTCTCGGTACGATATTGTGTTTGTTGTAAAATTACAAAAAAAAATGTTTTCCTGTTGTGTTTTACCGTATCCAACTCCTGAAGAAGCAATAAATATGCTCATGTGTCTGATCTAACTATTTCGTATCACTTTATTCTCTCACGTTCATAACCTAAAGGCAAATAGAATAGCCTAAGAAATATTTTGTGGCAGCTACAAGATATTTAGTTAGTATAGAGATAGTCAGCTGTGCTCACTACAACATAATTAGTTGTCACCACTAAAATATTGTGGCCACCAAAATATCGATTTGAGTGCAGTAGAAAATAATGTTGCTGTCTTCGAGTAACCTGCTTCGACCGATGGAGTTAGACTGTTTTATAGTAAACTAGCTGTCCCTTTGCGGCATCGCCCGCGTGTACTATAGAAAAGAGTAACTACATTTTAATAACGTATTAATTGATGGTGTTACTATATTCTCTGTATATCTTTATAACAACAAATACAAACAACTTTATCCAGTCCACTACGCTGAGGGTACTTTAATTGCAGAACATATTTGTTTTTAATTCATTTGTATTTCTCTACAAAATAGCTACCCGGCCGCGGCTTTTCCCGCGTGAAATTATGTAATACAAACAGTAACTCTGGATAAAATATGTGATGAAGGCATTTAACAGTTAGCGTACTCAATAACAGTGAGCTATAAATTGTCTTAGCTCAGTGAAAAGAGCGCACGCAATATGCTCGTATGATGTCATGTCATGTCCCATCGCAAAGACTTGCACAGGATACGAACCCGTAACCCCACTCCTCCCACACCACAAACTTTGTACAATACCCGAGTGAATACTTAAAGGCAGGGCGTAAAAATACTTTCGTATGTACGGGCTACAGTCCAAAGAGGTTTTATTTATGGTGGGTTGGCAAAAAAAAAAAAAAAAAAACCGCGACTCCACAGACTTAACTACAAATTATTCAAGACAGGCCATGAGAGTTATTTCGCGTGTACAGCTATAGTCCAAAGAGGTTTAACTATAAGCGAGAAATAAAAAGGAAACAGATTTTGAACTATTTCAGGTGTTACGAAAGATTATTCTTAAACACGTTTTATTTTTTATAGGCTTTCAAGGACGAATTTCCAAAAATCGTTAAATTACTTTTTAGGTATTTACTTATGATTCATTATAAGACAAAAGCCACCTCGATATCTCTAACGGTTTAGGTGATACGACTGATTAATCAAAAAACTGTTTTATTTTTTTACCGGCTTTCAAAAACGAATTTTGAAAAATCCTGAAATTACTTTTTAGGTATTTGCGTTAGCTTCATTTTAAAGATATCTCAGGTGGTTTAAGGTGGTTTAAGAGGAAGAGAGGATTTACTGTAAACGAATCAAACGGCTTTTCACCTCCTTAC
>PNEQ01074304.1:24460-55041 GCA_003012365.1 Medauroidea extradentata
AAAATACATTTCACCCCGTTTCACCACCTTAATAGCCGAATTTCAAAATTTCCTTTCTTAGTGCGCGCCTACGCCACAAGGGGAAACTTCCCTTAAAATTTCACGTTTCTAGGTCCAGTGGTTTGGGCTGGGCGTTGATGATGAATGAATGAGTCAGTCAGTCAGTGAGTGGGGCACTTCATTTTATATATATAGATTGATTTATATCGCTACGGTTTACCGAGGCTCGCACATTACGCTAGTGTTAGGCGTTCAGTGATGACGTCATTATTTTAAGGTGAAAAATTAAAAACAAAGGGGTGAGGTACATGCCTATGGCTTTTTTTAAAATGCTGCACTAAGATGTTCATTGCTAGAAAGGCCTGTGCATATTTTGGCGGCGACAAAATACGTTTCCCAGATTGGTAGAAGACTAGAAATGGCTATACACGCATGAAACTTTCTTTGAAGGATATTCATGAAAAGACATCACGCATGTTGAACAGTATTAGGATAAACATACCTCCGCCGAAACCCTGCACGCCGCTCGGCGAACTCGGCAGCGCCTGCACTGTTAAAATCTTTCTCAAATTTGCGGAAATATTTATAGAAAAGTTCTGTAACTATACGGAAGTGGTTGCCGTAATTTTTTGTTTACAAAGTTTGTCCACATTGCCAGTTCACGAATTCTTGACCGTGTCTGCCTTGTAATCGTTACTAAGGTCGTGGGTTCGAATGCCAGCGAATTCGAGAAATTTTTTAGATTACAAAATATTACGTAAGACCTAGATAAAACATAGTAAATAAGGGTATTTGTGGGAAAACTGAGTACCAGTAACTTAAAAGAAAGTAAATTTTGTGAGGAAAACGGATTGTCCGTAATTTTACGGAGGATTTTTTATAAAGTAAAACTGAGTGTCCGTGATTTTACGAAGATTTTTGGATAATTTATTACCTGTACCTTTCCGCGGTATCACGGAAATGTACTAACAGTGTACCACGCACTTCAAATTAGTTATGTGCGAGTAAATGCGTGTTTCTTGTACAAAACCATTCCACATAAGCCCACTGTATTAATGTACGAAAAATCATATTTCCAACGAGAACGGAATGTCATGTAAGTCATGCCCATTAAAAACACTGCTTCTAAGCTCTCCAACATATGATCTTTGAAAGAACTGTGCAATGGGAGTGCATGACTGGATTCAGTTTCTTGGACGTACTCCATTGCAAATTGAATGACTGTCTTTTATTTGTTTAGTTTTCTTTGACAGTCATTCAAATTGCAATGGAGTACGTCCAAGAAACTGAATCCAGTCACTCTCCAACATAGCTGAAAGCGGCCTATTTAAAACTGCCGTACTTCAAAATGTACTAACCGGATGTATGTGAAACTCAGATAGGAACACGCACTGAAGTTTGCTATAGACATTTCACCAGTAAAACTGATTTATTAACACTTAGGCCTATATAAAGTCTCATCGTAAAAATGTATCTGCGAGAATCTTGCACGCTAGTTCCTTGTGGTGATATGGCATTTAATATGAGTAGGGACTGGAATTTTTGAGAAAATATATGCACCACTTTGCTTCAGTGCTTTACGTGCGTGCCTGCAGCTCAGCTCAACTTCATGATTATTGGCAGAGTATTTTTGTGCAGAGTCGTTATTAATTTGACTGTGCCAATCAGTACGGATAACTGCGACCACGGTCGTAGAAGAACAGGTCTGGACACTTGCCTATCTACCAATGTATTTTGCTTGACCCCCTTGTTGTTTGGCTGTGGTTCATCAAGTTACCGAGAATGTCGTACTTTTTGGCGCTGCTTTCCGGGCGGTCGGACTCAAACTCCGTCCACTTTTTTCCATTGTTAAAAAGTAAATAAAGATTGCTGGAGCCTTTTCTTAAATTTGTGAACGAACGAAGTATTTCATAAATTGATAAAAAAAATACGTTTTGATAAATTGTTTATCTCAGTGGGGAGGAAGTGGGCGGAGTTTGAGTTCGACCGCCCTAACTGCAGCGCCAATAAAACACAATATTCTCGGTAACTTGGTGAACTGCAGCCAAACAACAAGGGGGGTCAAGTTTCCAGGCCAGTGTCCAGACCTGTTCTTCTACGACCGTGACTGCGACACAAACACGTCTGTGATTTGCGAGTCCAATCACTGACCACAAAGCAGATATATGTAGGTGCGCACGTAAGGTACTGAAACAAAGTGGGGCAAAAACGTTTTCGCCAAAAATTCCCGTCCCTAGCTATGAGCTTCAATATTGCGTTTTGCGCCGTATCAAATACGACACGACCTAAATAAGATACACATGAAATTTTTTTAAAGTTAATTTCTTAAATTCTGGCTAATTAATTTTTTTGCATTATTATGAACTTGTTTAATATTATATTAGCAATAATAAGTGTTATTGAGTAATTTAATTTATTAATGATATTTCAGAACGTTCACTTTCAATTACAGCTATTCTTTCTTGTTACATTAGTTCCAGCCACCTTAGTCGCGCTACAGTGTATTTTTTTCTTAGCTGGACAGTAGCTGCTGATCTTTACATTCCTCTGTCAGTTATTCTGTCGTACCTCCGTCTTTGTGCCACGTGCTGCTGCCGTTGCAGTGCGTGATTTCGATGCAGTTTAGCGATTATGATCACGTGGTTATCGCGTGCTACTGTGCTTCAATGCGCACTTTGCCGATGTTGGTACTGTTGCTAACCATTTTTCGATGCTCATTTGTTCAACGTTTCTGCAGCTTCTTCTGTTGCATTTCTTAACACTTTGCCGTCAACCACCGTATCGCCAAGATGAGTGTGTTTGGTGTTCCTGCCTTTTTGGCAGATCTTGGCACTTAAGTTGCCATTATTTAACTTTATACAAAATGTAGCTAATCAATATATTTTGATGTAGTAAAACTGTAGTGCTACAAATTTTTTTAAAATCATTAACTGTTGTTGTTTCGTCTGTAATTTCAAGAGATTATCTTCGCCCTCGTCTGGTGAGTAATTTTCCTACGAGAGGTCTTATGCTCTATTTAAATTTCATCTTCTATAATTTTTTGATAATTTCTGTGTATAGTGAGGGTTCACGTCCCTGCCGATTCGCCTCCTGGGCAATTCTCGTCTTGGAGTATTCACGTGATGGCCGATTCATGAGCTGACCTGTAGTCTCAACTACAGACATCCAGTCATCTGGCCTATTTTGGGGCCTTTTCTTCACCTTTTCGTCTTCTTTGTTTGGCCGCTGTAACCGGGAAATATGAAGTCACCCTAGCGTCACAGAATATTTAGGAATACAGAAGTGAAATAGTCGGCAGGAAGGCGAACTCAGTCACACACGCCAGCAAAATGGCTTCCCTGGCCAGCAACATGGCGGAAACACCTACTGCCAATCAGCTTGATGCAGCTGCTCTGCTAGTCGGCAGCCAGGCCAATAGGAAACCTGTAGTAACATGCAGGAGCCAAACAGACACGGGGCTGGAGTCTACAGCCTCGGGCAGCCAATAAGCGGCCAAGTTCGCCTATATCAAACGAGCCGCCACGTCATTTCACGTCTGTATTACTATTTAGTCTGTGCCAGCGTGCTGTACTCTTCTACTGCGGGACTTTGATCAGATAAGAAGCAACTAAATTTGTATATTTTAATCTATAAATTAACAGCTGTCACACTTACCTTTTTTACGTAATATTTGTACGGTTTTAATAATTAATTTGAATTTAATAACATTTAAAATTTTATAAGGCCTAATGGAAGCATCCAATTTACTTGTAATTTTGTTTTTGTTAATTTATTACGTCATTGATTCGTACGTACAGAACTTATTTAGCTTATAGAATGGGCATTTATTGTTTCTATAGTTTTATCGTGAATTTAAAAAAATAATAATTGTATAATCAATTCACTATTTTCATTTAACTGTGCCTGCAAGATTTGGGCTTTTTATAATTTCAGTACAATTTCAGTACTAATGGACTATTCATCGATGTCAATAATGTTGTGAATTTTATTTTAAAAGAAAAGGAAATGAAAACAAAATATTTAATATTGCAGTAAAAATTAAATAATCATATTGAGCAACTACAAATTTCAGAGTTCTCATTTAATATATTTTCATATATTTTCCTCTGGTGTGTATTGTTTACTATGTCGAGTGAGCTATATTATTATTTAAATAACTATTTTTCTTTGCCCGTTGCGCATGGTAGCCCAGCATTTATTTAATCGTGCATTGCTTCCACTTTGATATTGTTTGTTACAACAGTTTCCTCTCGTTTTTGTGTTTTTGTTAATGTGCCACCTTCTGTTCTCTTCTATGTTTTTATTGGTGGGCATTTTTTGTGTTTATTTGCCAGGGACTGTTGTTTTTACTTTACGATTAATGGCTTTTTAAAAATAATTCATTAACCTACCATACGCACACGGCACTTTACAGTTCCGTCGCTTCTAAGTCTCAAACGCGCTAAGCCTCTCAATGTAGGCGGCTCTTGAAGCGAATTTACGGTCAAAATGAGTCTGTTCAAAATTTTCAATTTGTAGGGAAGATTCTAGGTAAACTTAGTGAGTAAATTGACAATTTATAAACAAAACAACCCTAAACGTCAACAGAGCAGCGTAAAGCGTAAACATTCAATTTCCCCCGCAGTGTCCTTCATACATTCTCGCTCACGCACGCATACTCTGCGGAAGATGCTTGGATCTTGGCGTGTCTTGAACACGCCATCTTGTGCTGGAAACGTGACGTGACTACGTTGTAAGCAAACAAACTTGCTTCCTCGTCGAGATGGTTTTTGACCTTTCAAGCCATGTCCCGCGCTCGCAAGACGCTGCGAACTGCATTACACCAGAAAACCTCTCAGAAAAAACAGAAATTGTATTTTATAAAGAAATACAGTTTTACATAATTGTATTTTGCGCTAGGATCAGACAGACTTGCTGGTTGGTGTACGGTGCTCTTAGTAACAAAAATATAAGTCTACACATCTGCATGCATTAATTACACGAATAATACATCATTCAGTCGTAAACATTATATACAACATATACATATGCAATATTATTTACCGTGTAGTTCTAATTATTTAGAAATACATAATATGGTACAATATGTATGACTTTATTTGACAGAGAAGACAGTTAACCTAAAAATTACTAACAGAAGGAAACACAAGAATAAATAGAGAAATACTGAGCAAAACAATCTGTAACCTCATCGCATGCATAACATCCATGTCTTCGCTTCTATTAGCTGCTCACGTTAAAGTGCGTACTTTCAATGCGCTTCCCAATTCAGCTGATTAATATATTACCATCGCTTATTAATTTGATCAGTGTCGTGTTGCTAATAATCACAGTTGCTTTCTAAAATTAAAGCATCGACTCTTATTTTTGGTTAATGACTGTTGGGAGTGTTAACAAGAGTGCGGGGGGGGGGGGGGGGGGGAGATCTTCATTTTGTATTTTTTTTTTTTTCGGTAAAATCTTATGACTCGAAAAATATAGAGGTATTATATTAAATCATTAATTGTGTTTCCTAGTCTATTTCAATTTCGGTTTGGATACAAAAAATATCCCATATTTCTCTTCGAAGCAAGGTATGCTACAGAACAATCTCCTTTATAATGTAAACATAACTTTTAGTTGCAAAAAGTATGCAAATTTAAATATAAATACCATAGCTAATTAACTCAAACACAATCTTTCCTAAGTGAAAAAATTTACAAAAATCTAGACAATGTCTATTCATGAACTGCAGCTGGCTTGTGCATCAACCACCGATTCGCCTTTGCATTCAGGGCGCGAAAATGGCGTGCAATCTTCCGATAGTTGGCATTTTTCCACGGGACTATAAGTGGTGACCATACTATTTTATTTACGGAAAGTGCATAGTAAAGTCCAGATCATGCTTCTAATTTTTGGTTTTACGAATCAGGTTGGTATTTTATACGTGACAGCAGCCTGGAAAAGCAGTTTTTAGCTATTTGAGGTGCCCTGAAATAATTTTTTTAAGCATGCTAGTAGTACATAAAAGGGAAGTCTGGCGCAAGAGGCTGGATGCTAGGGATTCCGAGATTCGCGGCCGCCATCTTGGATTATGTGATCGCCGCTATCTTGGAATAATTTATGCCAACCATCTTGGAATAATTTAAGTCAGGCATCTTGTTTACCATTTACCCGCCATTGTCGAATCATATGAAACAGCACCTGTGAATTTGTCAATAGTGCCTAGTACTGCGGTTGGAGAATGCAGTGGTAAATGATGGATGAATACTGACTCTATTATTTATCATCAATAAAGTTGAAGATTTTAATTTTATTAGTTTTTTGTGGAAAAGCATATTTTATCTGAATGCTGGACTATCATTTTTATATAACTTTCTATTAGTGCACATCCTAGCAAGTTTTTAAAATAATTATTATGTAACGACTTTTGGTATTCGTACTCTGTTTTTTCGCATCGATTCATAAAACTATGTATAGTGCTTACGTAAAAATCAAACAAACGTAAATATAATAAATTGCTTCATTCTCTTGTCATATTTTCGAGCATAAGCAACCGATAAGATAAATTTATAATCTCTAATATTTGTATTTGGCCTCTCATTGAATGATTTGTACAACACCTTGGCAAATGTAATTTTCATTGTTCCGCTAACCGCGGTTCCAAAAATGCCATTGAAGCGTTACATTTATTAGTATTAGTGAGTGAAATAATTTGGAAACTGACTCACGACAGCGACTTAGAATAAATGTTTAGTGTAAATATTAAACGGTAGACTGGGAAAAGAGGAAATAATTTTTATACCTTAAAGTGGGGTTACCTTCCCTAATTTCGGGGTTTATTTGCCCCACACGATTTGGTTGTAAATAAAGGTTTGCAGAATATCAAACTACTGAAGACTTCACCGTTCATACATTTTGTAATAAACAATACTTTAGAATGAAGGGCATTCTAGAATATTTTCATACAAAATGAAATTAACCTGGTGGTGCAAGGCACAAGGTTACCCATGTTGGTGAAAAGCAGCTTCACTTCACGGTACGTCGTTTTGTGAATTGTTTTAATAAGCTTGTGGATATACCAGGAGATTTAATTCAGCAATGAAATGTAACGCGTCCTAATCGGCGAGAGGTTGGTAAATCGTTATTTATGTACACCAGGTTTAAGAACTATACATTCGTCCACAACCCCCTTACTCCACCATCCCCGTCATCTTCCTCCTAAGGTTTTTTTAAAGAATGTCAACGTCAACCATGTATTTTTATTACTACTTAAATTATGTATTAACTATACGTTTACAGAGGTGGCTGTTGAAGAATTCCACAATGTGCTGATATTTTCTCCGAATTTTTTTGCAATTGATATTTGACTGCTGTAGGATGTAGAAAGTGATTTTTTGAGAGTTTAAATACAGCGAAAATTTAATTATTTAATTGTTACGGCTTTTGCGGCTGCCGAAAGGACATTTTGTTTTAAATTCATTTTCTGCTATCCCACAAGCGATATTAATATTGGTAAAATATTTCCTACAGTTTACAACCTTATGCATAATACTTAATGTGAAATAAAAGTTATAGCAAAAAAAAATAAAGATGGTGACAAGGTGATCCGGTTAAGTTACAGAGCCCCTGATATAATGAAAATATAAACTGTTTTCTTCGCCACATTCTAAAAATCCTCACTGCAGTAAATTTGTTGCTGGTTCTGGCGCCGTGCGCCGACGATAAACAGTTTTGACCAATCATCAACACGCCCTGCAATACTACAGCCGCCGCCAATCAACGCTGCACATTTGAACCCTCTCATACCTTCATTAATTTAAGGATTCAGGTGCTGCAGACAAGTATACTTTAGCTTCGAGCTGTATGTATTAATAAGTGAAGACATTTATGGTGAGCGCTTTAGGTAGAAAGAGAGCGGCTGCCTAAGAAATCAATGCACCCAAATGTACTGATAAAATCTCATAGTAACTCAATAAAAATCGTCACACTATTGAAACTTAACTAACCTTATCATAAAAGTGCTAGTTAAATTTCATAGAAAAATCATTTTGTTTTGTAACATCACGGAATTATTTGCTTTGATTTATTTGTCTACCTGCTGAAAAATGTATTAGCATGGTTATTTTTTGGAACAAAAGATGCAGGTACGCTACGCGAACAACACTGCACGAGAAAACCTACTTAAATCCTGTCTTATTTGTACTATGGTTGCATATTTGCAAATATGAGTAAGTTCGTTAAAAATAAGTGTAAAATTGGTCCCATGCATGTGTATTTAGGTCATTAATATCAGTAATTAAAAAGCACTGTTATAAACGTTACTAATATATCCATGTATACAACCACGCCAATTATTACGAGGGAGCAGTATGTACAAGGTTTTTGTGAAAATGTGTTATTTTTGAAGAATTTATAACAGAAATCTACGTTAATGTTTACAATAAATAATGACGCCTTAACATATTTTTAGATGTTAAAAATAAACAGTACTAAACTATTGTAGAGTGTTAGGTTATACATTTGTGAACAATATTCTTTCACGTGAAATTTGAATCGTTTGGAAGTTTGACAGTTTCAGTAATAATTATTGGTGGTGTGCTCATATTGTACAGTCGGGTGAAGTGATCCGCAGACATCCACCCTCCTATCTAAACAGCTAGTTCTATGGTGCTCGTGGGAATGAAGTGATGTGACGTGAGTAATGCAAGGCTGGAAGGAGCAAAGAGGGCTGAACTAGGGTAACGTCCGCCACTTGCCCGTGTACATGCTGTGTCGTCTACAACTAGCTGTTTTATCTGTTTGTCGTTGTAATTATATTTGGTTTATTTCGCACTTACTGATGGAATTACTTTTGTGGAATAACCTGAGTTATTTATTTATTCGTTAGATTATTTTTTTTGCACGCGGGTGCTCGTTTGTTCTTATTTAATTTCTTGTAACTCACTGACTTAATTCCATGCGGAATTGTATATGTTTACTTTGTTTGCCTGTTGGAAACAAAGTCCTGTGGTTGTTTACATGTCTGTTTGGCTGTGTGTATTCTCTGGTTTTTGTGACACACCATTTGCTGCAATTGCGTTTATCCGAAATACTTCTTTAGTTTATAATTTCCCCCCATTGCAAGAATCATTCAAAATAACGCCACGTTATCCACTCACTCGTAAAGCGCAATAGGAGGCGAGTGGTCTAACCACTGTTCACCGCTGTCATTCCTTACGTTCACTTTGCACTCAACAGGTTATTACTAAGTATGATCATTTATTGCGGGTTTGCTAAGTTTTAATGTTATGAATTCGTTTCCGACGCTTTTAGTTTGTTACTGGTATGTCCTTATTTGAAAGCTTGCGAATCGTCTGTAGACAACTAAACCATGCCACATAACGGTAGTATAACCATATAACGTGCAGGTCGGTACACTATTTTCGAGAATACGTGGGCAGAAAATATTCTCGCGATTTTCTACCATGTCTAGTCAGGGGACACCGAGCTTGACCATTTCGACAACGAGAGATACAGCCAAATTTCACAAATCAGATAAACCCCGCGGAAGCACATGGACCCATTTGACACTGAGTCTTACAGTTTACAGCTTAGGCCACTCCTAGTATATCCTATCTGCTACATATCGGGCAGGAAGCTTAAGAGGTATGGAAAGGTACGATGTCAGCGGACGACTGGAATACTCAATAGTCAATGAAATATGAATTACTCATCAAAATTAGATTAAAATTTTTTGACGAGTAGATATTTTATCAGCCGACGTTTATTTATATAGCACTATGCGGTAGTGTGTTTTACTTTCGAGTAAAAAAATAAATAAAAGAGTTTTTAGAAAAATAAGCGCTTGAAACCACAAAATCTGCAAAAATTGAAAACCGTCATTTTTATCATTTTTAATATGTTAATGTCTAGGCCTCTTTTATAACGAAGTTTCAAAAATACAAGCGTTTTCATTTGAAGATAATTTTAACATCTGTAATCCTCTCGCGCAGAGATTTTCGGATAGTAAAATTATTATCAAATCTAAACGTGAGTATTTTTGAAAATCTGTTACTATAGAGGCATAGATATTATCGTATTAAAATTATAAAAATGACAGTTTTCCATTTTTTAAATTTGTGGTTTCAAGCCCTTATTTTTCTAAAAAACAGTTTTTAAATTTTTACTCGAAAATAAAGCATACTACCGCATAGTGATACATAAATAAAAGTCCGCCGATAAAATATCTACTAGGCAAAAAATATCACCGAATTTTGATGAGTAGTTCAGATTTTATTGATAATTGAGTATTCCAGTCGTCCGCTTAACATAAAACCTTCCCGTGCCCCTTAACACATGACCAGCTAGGCTCTGTGTCCACTTCTGTCAAATATCTCGTTTGTGTAAGATCCAGTGGTAAACCTTGCACTGATTGTGTTTCCCTCCAGCTAACAACACATTACATTTTATTGGCATCAGATTTACGTTTTCATTGCTACGGCCTGAAATAAGTTACTTAAAAAAAAATAGCGTTTTGCCGCCAAACATACAAACAAGAGAAAAGTTATGTTAACAGAAAAGTATTAACATTAATTTATTCAATAGTTCTACCTCTTGCTGCCATGTTATTACCAATATTCGCTCACTTCTCTTTGTTTCTAGCATAAAGCTGTCCGGTGTGTCTATGGTATCAGGATTTCCGAGATCCAAGTCCACAGCTGGTTAGCTTTGATAACGAAACAAGCACAGGCCCAGATTAAATGCAGAATGTATCAAATTTTCATAGTTGGTGCACTTGAAGCTATAAATTAAATTTTAACCGAGGATAATACATAATGACATTAATCTGCTTTTTGTAAATAGCGTTGTTGTGTAGTTTGATCTAGCGCTGTTTCGCATTTATCATTTTAAATTCCCATGTATATTTGTTTTCGATTGGACCCTTGTATTAGCTGATTTTTTTTATTAATTATTTGGGATTCATTATATTTCATGTTTGAACTGCTAGTTCTTATTTAATTCTGTAGTTTTGACGTCGTGGGTTATTCTCATCCAAACGATTTAGATTTCCTCTGTTTTTTATACACATTTGCAATTTTCATTTTTATTGACACATTATTTTCTTTTGCCTTGCTTCATGATAATTTAGTCCGAGTTATGAGTACAATGTGCACTTTTCCCCGTGGCAACTTTTTTCTTTAGTTGAAACTATTTCTTGTCCTATTCTTTCTTCTTCTATGCCTGAAGGATGGCCATAATCTATTATTCCCTTTATTTATAGACTTACCCAGTGTATATAACTGTGTGCAGTGTGTTGCCGGCTACGAGGATGCACTCTGCTTGGCGGTGACTGTACTAGATGTGTGCTGTAGACCGGAGACTGCTGACGTCACAGATGTGCGCATCGCTTCTCTGCCCGAGCGAACTGCGAACGAGCTGCGTAGCTACTGGAAGCGCACGAAACTCGGAAGAGGAGAAGATAGAGAAAGAGAGAGAGAGAGAGAGTAATTGACGACGGTGGATGGGTTAGAGAAGACGCGAAATATCTAGCAGCATGGAAGCTAAGGTAGGCCCTGCTGCGATTTTGCTGTAATCCCGCATAAAACACCGAACAGACGCCCTTATGTACTTCTGTTGTAGGTAGAGAATGACGAAAATAGGACCTAACTGCAGTAGTGTCCCCATGTTTCAAATGCGCTGAAGTTGAATGCACGGATTCTTACAAGTGTTTTTTTTTATGGGTGAATGCAAAGTGTGATACACTTTTTGATGGAATTAACGATCTTAAGAACCGTAGGGAGAAATGAAATCTCGGCTGTTCCACCATAAGCTTACATGCTCCACAGAACATGGCAAGAGCTAGAATACAGCTTGGACGTGCTCAATGCTACCAAGAGAGCCCACATCAAGGTCTCCAAAGGTCGGTAACATAATTTCATAGTTTTGTTTAAATGAGCCGAAAACCTCGTGTAACAAGTTCACTTAGATATCCTACAACTCATTTTTTTTTAAATCTTTGACAGAATTTAGAGACACGTGGAACTTATTGCAATATGTGTCAGCAGGCTTTGCAAGTTTTTACTTTGCGTTTGCCTGAAGATGCAACAATAGTCAGCTCTCGAAACATCAGTCACGGCAAGCTCGTTTGAGGAAGATACTTGATGTGTTCCTCTGTGACGTCTTCTTTATGTTGTCCAATTTTTTTTTCGTCTTAATTATTATTTGTTCTGTTTAAATTGCATTGTTCTACGTCTTTCACTGGTTTCGTTCATGTTTCGTTTTGTATATGTTCAGACATTTTGTTTTCCAGTTTATTTATTAGTAAACCAAAAATAATTTATTGTGAGATTTACATGTTGTATTCTGTTTTTATATATTTTGGTTTACCTTAACAATATTTCAAGCAATGGTGCTATGTTCACAGTTTCTCACCCAGAAGTAAAAAGTGCCATTTAACATAACTCTCTGTACACAGAAACTCCAAATCTTATGACATATCAAAAATTATTCTTGGAAATGCTATGTTATAACTCGCGGGGAAAAGTATCCTGAACATTCCAGGCACCTAGCTGGTGAAGACACCTCACCGCCCAAAACTACAAGGATCTCGAAGACGGAACATTTTTTTTATCTTGCAGTAACGTGTATGACTTGTGTTTGAAAGATCGTGTCGTGAGTTCGATTACAGGTGGTTGCAATAGAGTATGACAGTAATTTCTTCCCCAAGTGATTCCCATCCACAAACAAACGGAATTTTATCGATTCTGTATAGTTTTTAATCCTTAAACGCATTAATTTATGTTTTCAGGTTTGGTAAACGAGAGCAATTCTTATTCTTGCTGAAATTGCACTGAATTTGTTATTGCTTTATTACTAGGGAAAGTAATATTTCGCGAGTTCAACGACATGCGTGTTAGAATCCATTGCCCTATCTATACGCAAGCCCCGGTCCATCAGCTGCTACTCACTGGAACATCAGACAATGCACGAATGGACGGGCTCGAGCATGCATAGAACAGTCGGTCATTGAACTCGCGAAATATTCCTTTCCCTACCACTCTCAGTTAATAAAGCGCTAAACTTGAGAGTCAAATAGCGCAATAGCAAAACACACTTTAGGCATCACACAGGTTAGATTCCCAATCCTGACTTCCTATTTAGGTTCCCTATAGTTTTAAGAAATCACAGCTGGTGAATGATCGGATGTTCTTTTAATAGAGTCCAGGCCGATTACTTCCCAGGCCACCGGACCCATCTTAATTGATTTCGATGTCAAGGATACATTAAATACTGCTATCTACCCATTATACATTAGCAAACCAAAGCTGTAATCACTGCCCGCTCTTCAGGTGGGAAACATCTAAGTAGGTATAATTTTTTTGTCTATCAGTACGCAGAGCTGGTAACCCGTCTAACGTTTTCACGGTCGTTCTCCCACAGTAGATAAAGTATATATAAGACTCTCGACGTAGATGGGAGTCATCGTTAGGAACCTGTGAAATTCGCGTTTTCTTTTTAAGTACAACCTACTAAACAATATGTTTGTATCAGTTTTGCAGTTGATCTTTGACCTAACACCTCATAGAGGGCGTTCAGCCAATAATGAGTGTAAGCTAGCGACCAATGAGCGTTTACTGTCTGCTCGAGAACACAGAGACGTATTCTTGGAGGTTAACCTGCAGGTCAGTGAAACCGCGAATTTTTCTGCTTTATGTTGTCATCATGAATTACCCATAATACGTCGTCGCCAATCAGTAATCAACAATCGTCCCCATCCGTCACTATCAGGCACCACTTAACTTCATCATGGTTGCTGACACCGTGACCGTCCTGGTGGTCAATGTCATTGTCCTCACCTTTTTCTTTGTCATCACCACCACAGCCAACACAATAATCTCCATTTTCTTCATCATTTTTTGTAAACACTTCTTACCTCTATTCTCAAGCTGTTGGTTTGTTTGCACGTCATAGTCGACGAGAATGAACTTTCCTCTGGGTGAATTTTCGTGAACGGACCACCATCGACGACGCGCACGCCATCGTTTCGGACATCCTCTGGCAGCTAGTAAACGCGGCTGCCGTCTGCAAATGGAGGCTGACGCACTCCAGAATTATCTTTTTTTTTTTGCTGACTCAACTCACCGTCTCCTCGTCTCCATCTGCAGACTGGAAGAAAGGGGAAGGAGCTGGGGGAGGGACTTTATAGCCCACTCAAACCTCGCTATTTTTACAACGTGGCGAGGCCTACAGCCCTCTCTCTTGTCCGTTTCCCTCCTAGCGAAATCATCACAGCTTCCTGCACGTCTGTCACATTTGGCAGCCCCGCGCTGGGCCTTCTCTCCCCTGCCCTTTCCTATTGGCATCGACATCCTCCCTCCTGTCGCGGCTGCTGGAAACCAGAGATCATCTTGCGCTGTGTCCAAGTCCTCGCGGTTATAAATATATTTACATTTCTTTTTGCACCAAACACACAATAAAAACTATAGGCTTGAATACAACATGTAATATAGTATTGTAGTACTGTTACAAGTTCCTGGCATTGCCAGCATGGATTAGGGTGTATGACTTATAAGTAAACTTAAAGAGTTAAATTAAATGTTTTATCTTAGTAACAAATTGCATAGAAAATTATGAGATTTTTTATTGTTTGTTGCAATGGCCGTTTACAATTATAATTTATTGGTTTGTGGACATACGCCATTGCTCATGTTTTGCTGATCAAACCAGTGTTGAATGACAAATTACAAAAAGGAACAAGAAGAAACAATATACAAAACATACACACAAAATAGAAAAAGCAACCCTTCTCTCTCTCTCTCTATGTATATATATATATATATATATATATATATATATATATATATATATATATATAATGGCCGGGGGACAGACCTCTCGTCTCCAACCTAGGCGATCCGAGCTCGATTCCCGGCTGGTTCGTCCCGGATTTTTCGCATGTGGGAAACGTGGCGTGCTCCACCCTCATATCACCCTCACCCCATCCATTCCTTCGACCGGACGACCGACAGGCATGTCTCGCTAGTGGAGCAGCCGGCCCAACCTTCACCCCGGCCTTCTCTGATACACTATGTAACCCTGCTTGAAGGCGGGAACAGGTAATGGATTTTTATTTCCCGTTCTCATAAATATCATTTAACATTTACACTTAATATTACAGCTATTTAATATTCCTACAATACACAAGTTTTTGGTTAGTAATTGTCATTATATCTTGAACAAATTTCCAAATTATGACAGACTTAACACTTAAAAATATCATATGGTCCAGCTGACATAGATAATTATCAATTTTCATCTTACTAGTACAGCCTTGCGTGAGTCCCGAAGATGAATCACAGTCATTTTCCACCAACCATATAGTCACACTCTTATTCGCTGAATATCTATGTTCCTCATAGACCTTGGGGTTTCTTACTTTTATGCTCCTCTGTCGCCTCGTTGATCCGTAACCTCGTTGTCAGTTGCCTTATCTAAACATCGAGTTCCGAATACCGACAACCATTTTAACCCAGTCAGCAGCAGGATGTATTTATAGCCAGCGCGACCCCGCCCTGATTGATCGTGGTGCTCCCAGTATCATCGATAAAGAGGGTGCATCCAGAGAGTTCCAGTTGACTGGTCTAATTTCTTTGAGCTTCTTACATAGCCTAGCAAAAAACTAGTTGAAGTACCTGGTGACTTCCATATTCCCTGCCAGCAGTCGCTCTATGGAGAGAGATAGCAACAACCGGGAGAGGAGAGGCAGGATAACAGTCGTGTTGGCCACGCGAACTTGGCCAAGTACTTCGTTCTGCTTGTAGCACTATACTAGAAATCAGATTTACAACTTTTATAAAGCACTTGTCAACATTGTTTGATCTGAAACGGTAATGCTGATCGTCCATACTGCATCCACAATTGATCTACCTTGAAAACGAAGCTTTCACAAGACACTAAAGATGTACTAACAATGGTCAGAAAATGTGTTAGTTACGTGTGTCAGCTGCGTGGCAAATTTATTGTTCCCGGCAGTAAACCACAAAAGGTTCTTTTAAACATTAAGAATTGGACCTCAGTTTTTCCATGCCAGGAATCATCCTGAGGTGTCATCAGCAAAACAACATATGGCCGCATGTTTCTTACTCCGTTGGTTGAAATTTGCTCACTCATTTACTTTCGTTATAATTTAAAACATTCGATGACTTGAAATTTTATATGCAAATACTAAACTGAAAACAAGAAAATAATCTCGTAAGCAAGCTGGTCTGCATGGGAACACGAAAAAATCACCAAACTTTGAATAAAAGCTGAAAAAAAAAACAAGGCCAGTGAAATAAAACACTTCGACCAGATACAAGATAATTTCACTGATCTAGGAGAAAATGTTCAACTACTTTTAAAGTGAAAAACCTAACAATCATATTCCTCAACAACAGTGTTATAGATACAGATATACTGTCAGATATGTTTAAAGTAGAAACAATGACCACGTTCCAGGGACTTGATTTGACCGGGAAGCTGAACTGACCATAATGCTATTAGAATGAACTCTGGTTATACAATTGTACGTGGTTACTTTATCTTTGACACAGCTTCCAGAAAATATGTGTGTAACAGATGTCTTGGAGCCTGTTCAGCGGACTTTAAAGTTCTCACAATACTGTGTATAGATACTGGAAAAATTCGTGACAACGGCTAATCTTAGTTTGCAATTTTACAACATGATTCTGCCTGCATTTAGTTGCTTCTCTATTATTGGCTCGGCGCCAGTTCGGAATGACACAATCGTGCAATTGTTTGAGTTCTAGTCTATGCTCAAAAGGAACGCAAAATTTTCAGATCTCTTACCATGAATTGCTTACGGTAATATGAACAGAATTGGTAGTTGTGGTTTGTCCGTGTTCTGCACGTACAGCAATGTCACTTTGCAACTGCAGAAAAAGCTTCGTAACATTCAAGATATCTTTGTTAGGGTGGTTTCCAAGCTGTGGTTTTGTACTTCAAGCTTTAAATGTGCATACCTATGTGAAGTGTCTTTATTCATCACATGGTGTCAAAATCACCTTGTATTGTGTGAAGTTACCCTATGTTCCTAGGAGTTCATACAACAACGATGCTCCTCATCAGAATATATGAATTTTTGCTAAAACATTCAGATCTGCAATAAAACTATTGACGGCTACGGTGCTAGTGCAAAAGCAAAGAATAGATAAACATGCAGAGGCGAAACTACTACATGTGCAGCGAACTCGAGCAGCACACGGCAGCCATATTATGGAAATCCATTCACCAAACAGCAGCTGCAGACGAACTCGTCAGAATGAGGTCTCAACAATACGGAATGTTTCATATCATGCAAAAGTCAATCAGGAGCAAGAGGCATGTCTAGAGCCTCGAGTAAATAATTGAACGAGTAGGCTTATTCAAACGATACTTTCACGCCATTTCACGCCTGTATGCCTAGCTGTTCTGAGCTGAAGAGATTTCGGCCAACACTTAATTAAGAAAGTGTGGTAAATAAATAAACGGTAAAAACATTATAATTTAAATCTACACGTTTTTGAAAGTCAGTATGGAAAAGCTACACAGTAAAAATCCTAGATAATGACATGTACCAACTTTACGACAAACATTCACCCAGAATTATGCATTTGTTAAGGGCTTGTTCCTTGGTTTTTTTTCAGACTGGTGTCAATAACTCATCTATTTTTTAACCAAGAGCTTTGAAAAAATTTGAGACAATGTGCAGTCACACGATGCACTGTACTGTGGATGCGTTTTTTTTAAATAGTTAGAAAAATATTTTGCATCATTTTAACTTATTTTCACGATAAAAAACGCGGTGTTTTGGGTGACGAAATCTAAAAAACCGTTCAGTATATTGTTACAAAAAAATTCAGCTACAAATGATGGTATATTAGTGTCAAAGCAGTGGAACAAAATTTTGATAAGAGTATCATGTAACAATAAAAATAATATTTTCGAAATCACTGCACAAGATTTCAGCGTCAGCGAATGTTCTTAAAAAAATACTTTATCCGAGAAAAAATTTGCTCGTAAACTAGGCAAAATATTGTCTACGATTGCTTCTTTTTTTTTTTAAGCAAAATGGCTTCGAAAAATGTACAATATTAAACTGATGTTTTTATCACTGAATTATGTACCAAGTCTTCTTAACCTATAGGTCTTACGCGTTGGTTGATTGAAGAGATTTTGGGCATCACTTAACATCTAGGAGTTAAGCTCTGGTGAGGGGCGTCACGAGGTGAGTATGGAACAGCGTCGGAATAATGGGCGGGGAAAGTGGATATCCCCAAGAAAATCTTTCGGCCATCGGAATGGTCCGTCACGATTCCCACATGTGAAATTCGGGTCGGCCCAGCCGAGAATCGAACCTGGATCGCCTTGGTGGCCTAGCTGTTAGCTACTTCTGCGTTGATACCTGGCTGCAGAACTGTTCCGTTGTCACTTCACGTCTGCAACTTTTTTTTTTGTAAGTGAACGTAGGCTTCTTGAATTGCGCGAACCTGACAGTTGCGTTGTCACACGGAACTTCTTTGCGTGTTTGAGGTACAGAAGTAAAGGGATAACATGAGTGATATTGGCATGTGTTCCTAGTGCCTAGTGCATTTATCACAATATGTTTACCTGGCGCATTGTGCATTCGTCACCCTGCTGGAACAGTGGGATTTCAAGCGATGAGTATATAACATTCTTGGCGAAAATCTGCAGAAAAGGTCAGTGTAGAACCCTCTTTTACTACATATCCGAGTTGTTGAGTTTTATGTATAACTGTGCTCAAATGCAGCTTGTAGCCAAGTTAGTGGGAAATGTTTCTAACATGCGTGATGTTTTGAATGTTTTCAACAATCCTCATATGAAATGTGTTATCTCTTCGTAGGCCAGTGCATTGGTTCTTAGTTTCGCAAAAAAGAAAAGTACAGCTGGCTTTCAAACCAATTACAACGCAGATAACATCCAGATGGGCTGTTTTTAAACACTGTTGAAGGCTATGACGTAAACAACATTTTGCACGGGTAAAAGTTCTTTATTTTTATTTACTGGACATTTAGACTTTAAGCTACACGCGCTTGTGCAGAAATAACACGTGTTAGAAAGGCTACCGTAAACTGATTAGCGGACATCAGTTTCGCGATAGTATTCTTGGATTACCGCAAATACAGTTGGATAATAATGCATTGCAGTCTTTTTCCATAGACGGCACTTAAGCCTTAGATATGCGATAATGTGAGTATTATTTAAGATTTGGTTGTATTTTGATCGTTTCAGCCAATTTGTGTTTTTTTACCACTTTTAATATTTACGTTTCTTAGTAGCAATCAAACTGTGTAGATTGCACAATACTCAGAAGTTTACGACTGAGTACATAATAAAATATATTTATTAATTATAATTTTATACAACGTCATCTTCAGAAGTGCTCACTTTATCGTAAACAGCCAGTACTTGAAGACTCTCCTACCAAGCAGGCAGCCATGGAGGGAAGTCAACGTTAAAATGTGTTACTTACCAATTTTAAAAGAAAAAGTACCTTACGTGAAATTTCTGAACTAACCCTGTCATTTGATAATTTCTCGATTATTTTCCTTTTTAAATATATATTAAAATAACCGATTTGACTTAAAAATTTCTATTCATCAAAAATTATATATTTATTTGTTTATTTATTCTGTTTCACTACAATTGGCCATGTTACTAAACCCTTTGACTTTGAAAACTTGTATGAAACTGTTATCTCCAAAATTGGTCCGCTGAAAAAAATAATTTACGTCAACACAGTGGCTGGAAACTTGTTAAGTGGAACCCTCAAAGGCACATGTTAAGAGGGCGTGACTGTGGCTACCCTATGAAAGAGCAGTAACATTCAGGGGTGAAGGAACTTCCTGTGTATGTGAGGGACCGCCAAACCGACCTTTAAGCTATTATTCAACACAATGCGGAAAAGAAACCAGTCAAAAGCATTTTTACGACGTATAAAATACAGGGAATTATCCGTGAGGGTTGACATCCCTATACTATTTATAAGTTGATACCTTTACACTATTCTTCCATACACTTGTCAATCAATGAAATGGTTAAAGTCAAAGAAATTGGGCCAACCTACAATTGAATCATTCATAAAACACCCTTTAGTAAGAATTTTGTTATTATTATTTCTGTAATTTTTATATAGTAAAATTGACCTCTTCTGAGGTGGCCGCCCGCCCATGTCGCTGAGCGGTATGCTGACCTTCGGCCGATGGAAGATTACATGAAAACTGCTGAACTTGTGCTAGTTACACATGCCTGGGATTATAATCTGAAAGTGTTTACCAAATTCATACCAATATCACGTCTTCCAATATTCTTTAAGATTTTTTCTTGGCACCGAAAATAGCGAGAATATGTGTTCTCGCGCCGTTTTTCGACTTGAACATCTTGGTACCGATATTATTTGTTTAGAAGTATGGCCAACATTTCTTCATATTTTATACTACGTTATAAAATTATAGGGTTACCACTGAGTGTCTCATTGAGGCGAGAAGACTGCACGTCAGTTGTGTGATTTGTACCTAGAGGCTAGGCTGAGGTGTAGTGCGCGTGCCTGGGACTCCCTTAGCGCTGTTGCAATTCAGGACTCAGGCGCGCAAAATATGTCCAGCTAGGAAGCCGCCTTAATAAATTTTATATTGCTCAACGCTCTTGCGTTTCGTCGTAGTCAAGTACACAAATATTTAAAAATTGCAGAAAAAACACAAGAAAATGTGTTTGAATCAGAAGCAAATTTTTGTGGTCTGTCCAAAGGAAATTATTATTCTATCATTGTTGTTAATGGCGTTCGAAAGCGGCAATATCATAATTTTATATTTGTACGAAACAGTGTTAATTTTGTAGACGTTACTTATAAGTATATTTTCCTCTGACAAAAATAATTAGCTCAGTCAGTTTTCCCACACTGGCATTTCAAGGTCAACATTTGCATGTTTTTACTTCATAAACCCCCCGAAAATCAACCAACATAATAAAACAAAATAATTTACAGCGAAACTTTAAGTCACGGGCTACAGCTTGATGCATATTAAAACCCATTACAAAAAAAAAATTGTGTATTAAAAAGAATCTGAAATGTATATTTTTATACTTTTCATCGGTTTTTTTAAATACGAAAATTTCTTGTATTTGATTTTTAAATGCTTCAAGCCGTAGTCTGTGACACGTAGGCCTACTTTCAATGTGAATTATTTCGTTTCATTATGTTGATTGATTTTCGGGGGGTATAATAAGTAATAACATTCCAATTTTGATTTTGAAATACCAGTATGGGAAAACTGGCTGAGCTAATTATTTTGATATAAGAGGAAAATATACTCCCAAGTAACGTTTGCAAAACTAACACTGTTTCATACAAACGTAAAATTATGACTTTTCCGCTCTTGAACGCCCTTAATCTTAAAACGATTTGATGCAATACACCCAAGTTTTTCCGTACCAAATAACCTTTTACTTCAGACTTATCTATCTCCTCACAGGCTATACAATTAATCTCCAACAGTATGTAGTACACTTATGAGAATACTAAAATTTGCTCTTGTGATATATCTGATTTCAATTTGTTTGTTGTGTTGTTTTAAATTAATTTTACGCGGAATTGAAAATTTTAAATTTTTAAACATTTGAATATGCTTTCATATACGCCACAGTATACATTTAACACAGATGTAAAAGAAAAATGCTGGTTAACAACAGACTAGATAAAAGGTTGGTTGCATTTTTTTTCTGTGTAATTAGCTGTTAAAGTTACAATTTGCTGTTTTTGTATAGTCTGTCAACCACTCATCGAACTTAAAACTTGGGTAAGAAGACGAAATACTAAGTTCTGCTTTCCGAAGTTCAAATATATAATTAGCAAATGCAGTACACTAAAATTTAACGCAATTAAATACATGTATATTTGACCGCAATTATAAATTAAATTTGACCCTTATAAAATGGTAAAAGGAATTTTTGTGGAGAATCATAAACATTTCCTCGAGTGGTCGATGATACGGGTTTCATCAATGTAAGTGGTTTAGTTTTTCTTAATGGCTCTATAAAACGTCAAATTTATGACTTTGGCACCTAATTTGAGCAACAAATTAAGTTAGATAGGGTTAAGTAACTAACCAGTATTTGAAGATTATTTGTTCAATGAAATGTTAAAATAAGTTTTTATTTGAATTTTTGTTCCTCAAAAACTAGTTAATAAACTTTTTGAACGTAATTTTCCAGGGAATGATCGAAATAAATGTCCATGTTTACAATGTGTTATATTTTTCAAAAAGTAATCAACTAATTCAAATAACATAGTAAATGTAGCAATAAATCTACCAATGCTTATAAATTTTGTATGTTCATTTCCTGTGTGAAAACTGAAGGGAAAAAATATATATATACACACACTAATATTATAAATGCGACAGTAACTCTGGCACGGCTAAATTTCTCAACCGATAGCAATGGCATTTGGAATAGAGGCAGCATGGGACTTAGAGAAGTGATAAGACTACCGTACTTTAAGTCATATATATTTATGAGGAAAGAGAAGGAAGAGAGGAATTTCAGAAAATGTAGCTTGATTGCTAACAAGTAGGTTAAGGTTTAGTGAACAGAGAGTTTTAAGGAATGTTGGAGGGTTCGGATTTAATAGTTCCAATGTGGGAGATGATTTAGAAGTATTTGATAATTATTTTTGTTACGGCAGTTCCATTTTATTTGATATGGACGTTGACGATTTCACGGAGGATATCTGGGCCTATTATACGAGGATGAGCCTTCGATAGTTCGCCATTGCCTTCTGCAGGAATGAGGGTGAAGGGACATTAACAACCACCCAGTCCAATACTCGGGGAGGTAACATTACATTGAATGGTGCTTTGCAGAAGACATCCAAGCTGCAAACGTGGAGAACAGACAAAAATAAATTTTCTAAACTAATATACATTAAAACTTCAATAGCTAAGCAACCAAAATCAAGTTGATGTGGGGTATTTGGAAAGGAGAATATATTAATTAACAAAATAACAAAACAATTTCAGTTACAATTGTTTATGTATCACATGTGGGATTGTGTCTTTCTGCATAACACCACTCAATTGCACCTCCCTGTCGTCCAGGAATCGAACCCGGGACCTTGTCCCAGCGGCCAGGAGTTCTAACCACTCAGCCAAGCGGTCTAACATGTATTTGATATAACCATTCTGTAAACAGTATTTTAATTTCTTAGCTGCATTTGGAACACAATGTAGCCGAACAAGTTTTTTTTTTTTTCAAATGAACGTGTACTTGTGTCCCACTGCAACGCAGTAAATAAACAGTTACGTGTATCGTATCGTAAAGTGATATTATGCTAAGAACCATTGTGAAAATAGTAAACATTTTTAATGCTTCTGTTATACTGTAGGTAGAACGTTTTCAGAGTCGCAATGTGAATATACAGGATATCCAGAAACAAACGCATTCTAAGCACACCACACGAATCCTGAGCTAAATTGAAGATGAAAATGTTACCGGCAAAATGTTGGACGACGACATTTTATGTGCACGATGTGGCAACATAGCACTGTTGCGCTCCACAGATATCTTACTTACCTTACTGCTACTGTTCCGACCTGTATATCACGGTTGCATATTAAAATCCTGAGCAGTCCAAACATGATTCTACGTTTACTTGACGTGACATATATAAAATAATACCTGGATGTGGAACGCAAGAGGGGACGTTCTCCGTGCAGTGTTGTCACATTTTGGGCGTAAAATGTCGTCGTACAACATTTTGCCACTAATACTTTCGTCTCCAGTTTAGCCCAGGAATCGTGTGGTGTGCTTGTTATGTGTTTGTTTCCTGGTACCCTGTGTAATAGGTAAGTGGGGTGTTATTTGCGTAGTTGAGATGGTTTTTACAATGAGCACGTTCCAAATAACTATTTTTAATATGTTGCGCGCAAGAACTGCGATATTAACAACACCAGGAGGAGCGAACCCAGACCGTGTCGCTGGGGCGGGTAACGGTACGCGTAGAGCACTCGACGAGCCCCGACGGACATGCGAGGGGCTGACCCTGCTGCCCGCAAGGTCGGCCTTGGCGCGCCGAACAAAGGAGCACTGCTGGCGGCGAGGAAGGAAGGAAGGACGGAAGGAAGGAAGGAAGGAAAGGGTACAGAGAAGAAGGAAGAGAAGAGGCCGCGCCGCGGAACGTTCACGTGAATCGCGTCCTCCGGCGTGATATACGAGCAGAAAAATGTTTTCGGCGCTGGCGGCGAGGCCTCGCGTTCCTGGAAAACTGTTTCTGGTTTTCGGCAGCGGGCCACGGAGAGGAGGGTTGGCGGTAAACCTGGAGGCGCTCACGTTGCCGACGCCGAAGCGCCGTCGGCGGCGCCGACGCGCGAGAGTGAAACACTCCCGTCTTCGGCGAACGCACAACAACCCGTCTAGCGGTATCAGAACCGCCCCTCGTGCCACTCGATGCAACCCTGATCTACTTCGTCGGCGGAGGGGCGGAGTGGTTGCGTGACCCCTAGACTTCCCTCTCTTCATACCACACAGAGTGCCTGAACGGGATATTTCCCCATTGTCGGCCTTCGGCGGAAGCTTCACCCCCTCCCCCCCCCCACTCTAGAAAGCAATGACATGCGCGGAATGCCCCGAGAATTTGCGTTTCTGAGGAACGTACGCGGCAGCACCTGGGCGTTCTGTTACCTACGGTGACGTCGCTCGCCACCTGGGTACCATTGCGCCTAGGTGGATTATTTCCCCCGTCACAGTTGTAACTCGTGGAAAAAGTTAACGATACGTTATTAGTTAAAATATTTAAATTCTGATTCAATGAACTCCGACGCCAATGAGCACTGATCGCTGCCCTAGTTAACAGAATGGAATTCCTTTTTTAAAAAAATCCGAATATGACGAAAATTTACCTAATTTATGGCAATTTTTAAAAAAGACTAAACGATTTTGTTGAGTGTTTTAAAATATTTCAGCATATTACCCATTATAACTAGTTTCAGTGTAAATTATTTCATTCGAGCAAGTCACTTGGTTTTTGTTAAACCTATGTTCCTGTAACCTGCAAATTCTTACTTTGACGTGCCGCCATCGGAAAACTATGAGAGCTAAAAAATGTCTACAAGTGGAAAATGTAGTCACAAGTAACGTCTATAAAACCAACACTATGCCAAGCAAATATAAAATCATGAATTTTTGCCACGTGAACAACCTTGAAGGTAACCGCCTGGATGGTCTTCCGAAGCCTATAAGTACTGAAGTGCTTTAGGGCGTCACAGCACGAGCATCAGACCTCTCCCTACTCTTTGGGGAAACGTCATAGAAGTGACATTTTACCAACAGACCGTCTGCATGAGACTTTAATTCAAGACCCTATTATTTATGACGTAATGTAGGAGATAAAATCGTATGGCACACTCCTTTGTCTTTTTTAACATTCTGAACCTGATTTCCATATATTTAACAGAGGCAGCAGGAACACATATTTGCACTATATTCGGCCACAATAAGAGAAACTTTGAAAATTACTGAATTACCCGAAATGGGGATATGCGCAGTGTTATATTCATTGAATTGTATTCCTAAACAGACCTAATTTTTACGCACAGCGAGAAGTTTTGGTATAAAATTGTGTTGGCCGAAGCTATGCACACTGCTCGGTGACCAGGACAGACGGGCACCTTAGCTTCTAAAGAAATGCCGGACAGGAAACGGGGGAAGAATCGGCTATGGTCTATTTAGTTAAGAATCATCCCAGCATTCGCCGGGAGTGATTTCGTAAAATAATGTGTGCAGAAGTATGCACCTTCCGCGTTATTAGTTGGTGTGAGATTATACTCCACTGCTCTGTGAGCACAAAATGGGCCGAGTGAATAAAAACTAGTAAACACGTTTACTTGTACTAGTAGAGTCTTTACTCGATTTCCAGTGAAAAATCTAGAGTGTTTACTTCTACTTGTAAGTAAAGACTCGCCGGGAAAGTAAAACCTCGGAAAATGCTGTAATCAGTGTGAATAAAGAAAAGTAAATTCTTTTAAGGCAAGTAAATACTTGTAATTCGGTGAGGTCGGCTGAACCCAGGCTTGTTATTCATTACTTTGCCAACCATGGCTGCGTTTTTTAATTTAAGAAATGTTAAACTCTATCGAGATCGTCAAAACATTAATCCAAGTTCAAGTAAGACGTTATTACTTTTTGAAAGTGAAAATGTTGATTTTATTACAAATTATTTTCTGCGAGAAAACGGTGAAAAACGAGATGGAGCATTATCACCAAGAAAAAAATACATAAATATTTTTAAGATACCGCAGCGACCCGGGATTCCAAAGTGGTGTTGCTATTGATGCTGGGGTTGAAAGGAGCACTATTTGTAGAACTTTTGCAAGTGTTTTGGATGATATAGTTGGAAAAGCAGACGATTGGATCAAATTCCCTTCGGCTCACGAAGAAATGGTCTGTGCCAAGGATGACTGGAGCTCCAAATTCCACATTCCAACTGTAATTGGTGCTATAGACTATTCACATGTGCAAATTATGAAGCCTACTGAATTTGGAGACGAATATATAAACCGAAAAGGTAAAACTTCAATAAACGTACAGGCAACCTGCGACGCTAATGAAAGGATTGCCAGTCTTAATGCTCAGTGGCCGGGGAGTGTTCACGACGCGATAATTTGGCGCCAAAGTGGTGTACAAGAAACTATGTGTGGATTTGATGGCGAATTGTGTCTATTAGGTGACAGCGGATATGGTATAACACCTTGGCTGCTGACGCCATATGATGAGGTAAGAAATGATCGAGAACACAATTACAATGTGATTCATGCGTAAGAAAGGGTTGTTATCGAGCGAGTTTTTGGTCAAATTAAACGTCGTTTTCCTATCTTAGCCTATGCAGTGCGAATAGCACTTGAAAAAGTTCCGGAATTAGTAATTAGCTGTGTTGTACTACATAATGTAGCAAAACATTTAAATGGTGGCTGGGAATTTGAAGATTATTGTGAAAATAATGAGGACAACAATGACGGTTTTGCTGATGTTATCAACCACAGTGAAATTCAAAATCGTCGCCCTGGACAACAAAAACGTAATCGCATTGCAAACTTATTATAAGTAAGACAAACACTTTTTCCAATATGCATCATGTAAATGTAATTATTTTTTATTATGTAACATTATCAAAAAGTAACATTATTATTGCACTTGTGGTGAACTGTTTCATTTCGTAACAAGGTATTGTTGTAAGTCACCTTCGTCTTCCATTACAACAGTTTGTTCTTGTTCTTTTAATTTCTTCTCTTCCATCTCCTTTATCAGAATTTCTTCACGCTTCGTTTTCAGTCTCGTTAGCTGTATTTGTTCTAACAGTAATAAACGCTGTAGCTGTTCAGTTGTTAGCCTCGCTGTTTCTTCGGTTTCAGCTGATAACTTACATATTTTCTTTCTCTTCTTTTCTTGTGGACTAGAAAAATTTTCAGGGTTCTCTGTAGGTCCATACGTTTCCACGGTGTCTTTGACCTCACTGGTATTCTCAGGCTGTATGGTCTCTTGTACACTGCTAGGCCCGGACCCACTTTAAGGATTGTTGTTATTTAGTCCAACACATAAAGCACCTGGTGTTTTACAAAAAAAAAAAAAACAGGATTTCCGTCTGCTTCCAGAATTTGTAGAAAGTATTTTTCCCATGACAAAAGTTTTATGGGCTTGTTGTCAGTTGCATTGACGTCACATTTTTTTTTTTTCGTGACAATAGTTTCTTCTTTTCGGGACAACAGTTTCTTCAACTGAGGTACTGTAATTCCTTTTCCCGTATTGCTTCCAAACTTTCAGCCATATTCATCCAAGCATGTTTTTTCGCAGCAACGATTTTCGGCAGCATAGATTTGTTTAATACAACAGTATTATCTTTCAACATAGCTACAAACACAGCTATACTGTCACATCCACCTACGAAACCTTCAAGGGATTCATCCATAACGAAGGTAAGAATACTTCACGTAATTTCCAATAAATGATAAACAGGGACAATTGTCAACAAATTTGCCGCGAACGATTAAGTACTTGCAACGTCTGAAGCGAGTAGGCCTACTTGTTACACGAGTATATACTCGCAAGTATATACTCGTATCGGGAAGTATACGATAGCATGTAAAGTCATGATTTTATTCACATCTATTGTCTAGTGGTATAAATACTTGTTCGCAATTACTTGCGAGTATTTACTTGTTTTACTTGTTTTTATTCTCTCGGCCCATGTGAGTTGGTTCGCCACGAGCATCTATGTGATATCAGTTACGTGTGTAAATGCTTTGCAGGGTATTGGTCACACGACCGCCTTTTTTCAATTATTGGCTAGGAGCGATCTCTGCGGCAGTCAACGCCATAACGAGCCAATGGGAGAAATCGAGAGAAACTTTATGACGCAGAGTTATGCACAATCTAACTTTATCTTTATTATTATGTCATAAAATGACAGGTTACCACTAAGTATCTCAGAGAGGTGAGTTGTCAGCGAGAAGGCTGTGCGTCAGTTCAGTTACAAGTGCGTACAGGCTAGGCAGAGTGGTGATGCGCGAGCTGTGTCGTCCTTATCGCTTCCGCACTACTAGGCCTCGAACTCGCGAAGTACGTCCACACAGACGGCCACTTTAAATATGCTGTTCAAAATGGCTGCCACATTCACGGATATTCGAACAGCAACGACGGAGCACGCTGTCGTCTTGAGCAGCTTGGACATTATTGGCAGCGGCACATATGAGCGCTATGAGGGTCATTACTGAATACACGGGAGTCTCGAACACTAGCGACTTCATGTAGCTCTAGAGAAAATAAATGTTTATCTTAATGAAGTCAGGAGAACTTGGCGGCCACAGTACTGACCCGCTTCGTCCAATCCAACGATTCGTAACCGTGTTACTGAGAAACTCGTGCACTGTAAATAAGAAATTTTGTAGAGTATGAGCATACTTTTACGCACTGTAGCAACGTAACAACTCGTTTACGACCCCAATGTGTTTTTTTTATTTTTTTTTTAGAAAGTGTTTTACTGACCATGTTTTGCCAGCTCTATAAACACTGTAAAGTGAATTTCGAATCAATAAAGCTGAAAATACCCTACTTCGCAAATTCTGAGACTGTACATCGAGCAACAAGGTTGCAGAGTTGAGAATCTGCGTTCTAATCTCGAACTGGCCAGTCAGATTCTTGATTTTAATGTTTTTCCCAAGTACCTGTATAGACGAATGCTGAGATAGTTATATAATGCAGGCTACGGTCGATGGTAGTTTCCCTTCCTTCCCCTAGTAACTGGTTACGTCTTTAATGTTTTCGATTTCGGCAAGACGATAAGCTATAAAACCTAACTCCGTATGTAAGGATACTTGTGTATATATGAAATTTTTAACTAACGGAAGGCTAGAAAAGGATATTAACGCTACTTCCTGAGATGCGTATGTACCGAAAGTAACTTTCCATCTTCTTAGGCGTGGAAACAAGGAAGCGAATAAGACCATACTGCCATGCTGGACTGTAACCGCATTGCCCCGATATTTGACACACTCAATTGTAGTACAGTGATTTCATTTTAGGCAGTTTTCAACGGGACTTTAAGTTGTTACAATATTATTTGTGGAAAGTATAGCAAGCTTCTATTTTTCGTGTCTTACAAATCCGAGCGATATTTTTTAGATATATATCAGTCTAAAAAAGGAATTTTTAATTTTGCAGTGGCCCCAAAATATTTTTTCTAATAATTGTGCTCCATTTCAAGTTTTTAAAATTATAGTTTAAAGTGTTTCTTCTTTTTGTGGACATACGTTTTTTTTTTTTTTTGGAATAAGTTTAGCAGTTCTGTGTAAACAAAACCAGCGTAGCACGCTACAACAGCATTCTTACACCAGGTACAAATTCGTCTTAAGACGTGGAAAAACCTACACAAATAACATGAAAACATTTTCACAGAATGTATTTGCATAACTATGTGCAATATACTTGTGTATTAAAATTCCCACCTCGGGTAAACATGTAATTACTCGGTCGTGACGCAGGCGTGTTTCGGTTCAGTGACCATCCCACACTTCCCAAGAAAGTCCGCCTCTGTCTGCGAGTGAATCACGTCATTTTCAGTAGAACCGCTATTTCATAATACTCCATGATGAATAGCTGGTTGCATCGTTTGTAGAGAACTATTCGTCTGTGGGAGAAAATGTTTAGCGTTGAAGGGCTTCGTTATTTTTAAATGGCTAAACAAGGTTTTACACCATTTGGACTGGGTCTTTACGGACGGTGCTGGCCTCAGAGTAATGTTGAGGATAAGAACAGGAATTTGCACGATAAATTATATGAAGTGGAGTAATTTACATATCGAACCTCCTTCATGTATAACACCAAAGACTTGCTTTTGTTCACCTTGGTACGACCGTAGCTTTTAAGCTGATGTGCTGGGTCGTGTTTGCTGGGCTCTTTCAACTGAAAATATGTACCTACGTAGGCATATATATATATATATATATATATATATATATATATATATATATATATATATATATATATATATATATATATATATATATATATATATA
>PNEQ01074305.1:0-54930 GCA_003012365.1 Medauroidea extradentata
CAAACGTTCAATTCTGACACACAAAAACTACAAGGCAGATCGAATTAGTGCAATTTACATGTAGTCTTTAAAAGGGGTAAAATTGCAGTTCGCTTTACACTTAGGTTCCTCTACAATATCAGCTGACATATCGTCGGTATACTGCCAAAAGTGATTAAGTCATAAATGCTATTTCGTTTAAAAACAGTATTAAATTGTAGATATTAACAAAAATTTGGTATGTTACTATACTGTGACACAACAGTACGAAACGACGAATAGACTTTAAACTTGGGCAATTGTTCGTAAACAACATATACATATTCCTAGCATTTTTATAATTTTATCTCATTTTGACTTTGTGACTTTTGGCAGTAAACCGATGATATATCATCTCACTAATCTCAGGTTTGGGGCACCAAATACGATTACGCGAAACCTTTACCCTCTGAAACTTTGTAATATCAATAAAGTTAAAGTGAATATTTTGAAAATATATAATCGAGGGCACCGTCACCAATGGTTGTGCACAGGGTAAACAGATGTTTCTCATTCGATTAACCTCTTACCTTAGGTGTCTGTAATTACCCCACAACGTCAAATATGCAGGGCTATAAATAAGGACCAGGAGTTGTCGCTGTTAGTGGCAGGGACAAACTTAAGACTGCTTTTCGCGTGGACAGCTATAGCTACTTATCCTGCTGCAGAATTAGTTCAACTAGCCGCTTGGACATTATAACACTTGATGACTGAAGTACCAATCTTGTGTACAAAGAGGTTTTTCAACTATAGTAAATATTATCAGTTACGAATAATACTCGCGAGCAAAGCCGCGGGGGGACTGCTAGTGGATAAATAAAATTAGTACTGTTGTATAGTTATTTTATATACGTGAGAGAAATAATTATTGGGATCTACGAACATCAGACGTTTCCACCATCTGATCAGACTAAAAGTAATTTAAATGAATATGAATACACGAGGATTGAGTTCGACATGCCGATTGGTGATGCATTTTCACATCCGAATAAATCTTATGTAGGCCTATATGAACAATTTCGACTGCAACTCATAGATCGAAACGATACTTCTGACAAAGATTCGAATATAGATCTTTGTGATATTTTTTTCCATCCCAGTTTTGGAAAATAGAATCATCGGATCTAAAATTATCTGGTGTAACTAAAGGAACCGGAGTAGATAAATTTTACTTTTTTAGAGTAGTTAAACATAATGAAATGTTCTATCCATTGAAATATTTAACTGCATTTATCAGAGATTGTAATGACATTTATTGGAAAGGTGATTATAAAATTACATCCATACCTTATTCTAAGTATGATAATTCTGTTTACAAACAACATAAATTAAAAGCTGATTGATGTGTTCTAGTTGCTGGTAAAATTATTATTGTATAAATGGAAATATTGTAGCCAATAGTTGAATACGAAGTTAACTATGGAGATGGAATTAAATATAAGCGTTACATAAATCCGAAAATTCCAATTAGTTTTAATTATTGGCAGTGCATTGAAAAAAAACTGTACCAACTATCGTGAATTCGTTTTAGTTCGATATAAAAGATCATTTTAATTCGGTTCAATACTCTTATATAATTGTTGGCTTTCAACTAAACAGAAAAAATCTAAAACAAGATAAACATGCTTCGGTGTTTGATCATTCTTATGTTAGAAATATTTCTTTTAAGAATTGTAGAAATGAAGGTTTTTCAAAAACAGAATTGGAATTTAGACATGGGTGACAAAATGTCTAACAAAATGTATATTGCTTATAAAGATTTAGAAATCCGAAAACTTTATTGGATACTCCTCATCGTAATAATGAAATGTACTACAATCCTGATCAATTTCTTTCTGAAAGACCATGATATGTTATCGATTGCTCATATATAAAACCTCTATTGTAAAAGGCAGAACCAATCGGAAACTAACAGTAGATTTGATAAGCCAATTTAAGCTATAACATTTTGTAACGTGATGTTAATTATTGAACGAAATCTTATATATAAAATATGTAAAGTGAGGGAATCACTGAAGAAATTTTGTGACTAATGTTATTTCCATTGTTATTTTGTTATTTATTTTGAATTAGTTAATGCCCCACGGTAATGTAATAATATTGTCTTTAAGAACAAATCGTTTATCATCACTTAATGTCCTTCTTCTATATTCAGTTGAAAATAATTCATGTTTCTTACTTCTTTTAATAGTCATATTTGTATACTATAATTTTAATAATTTTATTTTATAATCTTAAAATTTAATTTAATTTTTTACTACATTATTTTGAAAATTTTTTGTCATTTTCACCCTTCAACATTTATAATGATTCATATCGTTGTAAAAATCGTTAGTTCTTACATGATAAATGAAGGAATGTCTAACAATTTAAGATAAATAAATATTATTACCATATTACAGTTTCATCACATTATAATGAAAATCGTACCTTAAAAGTTTTTGATAAATCAAGTTTACACAGTCCAACATAAATAGGATTGCTGAAACATAATTTTGTTTTAGACATTTGAAGTGCAGCTTAAGATTCTGTAAATACAGTTCGATCTTTAAAATTTGGTTTTGCAATTAATTTATTTTCTTGTTTAACATTTGTATATAATCTAATATCTATTCTTTTTCTAATATTTCCAACTGTTTTTTTTTTTTTTCAAAAAACTGAATTATTCATTAATTCATTAAAATCTTTTCAACATTATTTTCAGAGATTGTCTCATGTGTGTATTTTAATCAATATGTGATTTCGTCTAATATGATTAGGTTAAATGTTAATACTCTTTTAACATTTTTCAATTTCATGACCAAAAAATATTGTTTAATATTTACATAACGTAATACATATTTTTCTTTATCGTATACTCCAGTTAATAATTTGTATTGTTTTTATCACGTATTTTATGTTCAGGCGCAAGAGGTAAATACTTACGTGTTTCACGTAATTATTTCGTATATTCTAAACCAACTTGTAAAATTTATCCAAATTTTGAATTACGTTTTAAATTATATATATATATATATTAATTTTAATTATCTACATCGTTAAGTTTACAATTTACCAATTTAAAAACACCATATGGTAAATATTGAATCGTTACTCAACCGTGCAAATTATTCTCGTCTAAATATTCTAAATATGAAGACTCAATTTTAATGTTATAATTTTTCATATATTTATTATTTACTTTGACATGTCTTTAGGACATTGGGATATTTCTCCTCTAAAACATTTCACAATCATTAATATTTTATCATCATCTGTTAATAATTCTAGTTCAATTTTTGTATATTTTATCATCACGTTCCACGGTAATTCTGGTGCGGTGAAATATCACGATTAATTTAATTTCTACATTTTATTACATATATCTCTAAAATTTCAAGTACAGTATATCAGCTAACATTAATACAAGATTTATTGTATAGTTCAGTATATTCGCCGAGATTTTTAATACCTTATTTTTTCCAAAACGTGCGCCCAAATTCCTAATCTTCGTTTAAAATGTTGATAATATGCTGGAGGTTTGTAATCATTATTTTAAAATTTTATATAGTAAAAACTAATCGGTTCATATATTTTATATTTCTTTCTTTATGATTTACCCGGGTGTATATTGCAAGTATCAAGGTTTTTAATATACATTCAAAATCAGTATATATTGTAAAAGGTAACTTTAAAGAATGATTCTAATTTTTAAGTTATAATGTATTATTTTCTTCATTTTGTAGTTCTACGCTTACAGCCTCATGATTTTTACAATCTTTTTAGTAGAGTATATTTGTATGTTCCAACGCTGTGACCCGCTTCGTGTTCAAAACTTCACAAAAAACTAATTTCCAAGAATTATCGAAACACTAAGGCAATTTGTTCACAATTTTCTTATCGAGACATTTTTACAGAATCGCCATAAAAGGAGATAAAGCACGTTGTTAAAATTCATGGAGTACAAATTATCGTGAATGAAATTAAATAATTATAAAAATATATTATCAAAGAAATAATTTTAATTGCGCATATATTTCTATTAAAGTTTTTGGGATGTGTATATGTTTGTATACGCTGTTCAGTCGGGAAGGTGCTATGAAAACACTTGCAACAAAAATATCCACCAGCCACACGCCAGGACAAACTGCGAAGTACTTTCAAACCGAGCAGCGAGAGAACTAATTGTTTAAAACAATGTAGTTAGGAGGTGGAGGGTTGGACTCGCCTGCGAGGTCTGCAACCAACAGCACACGCTCTCACAGGGTCGGTAATAGCTTCCACGCACGCACGCACGCACGTATGTCGTCCTGTACTTCGCTCGATGGATGGTGACGAGATGAGTGCTTCGAGGCGGGGAAGGGGATGTTTAGACTAACGAATGGACTTGTATTCGGTCCGGTTTCAAACGACGAGCCGTTGATCGCTTGCACACTACATTATCCCTGGAACCTTTTTATTTAAAATACTTCACCTCTTTCCATTATTTTCCAGCTGAGCTGTTCGATATATTTGTAAACCCTACTCCATTTTGTTCTTCAAACGAGTTCCGAATACATCCGGAGACAAAGGGCGATGGATGATGGGAATGTAATCTACAACAACGTCCAACAATTAGTTACGACAGAGAGCGGAGAATCCACAGATATCTACATAATAAAACACTTCGTAGTTAAAGCCTATTCAAAGCACGTGCATCCAGACTACCGTCTCGTCCAAGGCCTAGAAATACGGAGGCGATATGGGCGACCCAGCCACGCTCGTCATGCCGTATCCTATCCTCAGAACACATGTCGCTTTAAGACTACAGCTCTCCTCTTTGAGATATTCTGTTATAACCGCATAACTGACTGTTGCACACTCCTGTATATTTCTTTAAGATTCATTACCAATATATTCACACGTAAATGGGACCACAAGAGCCCCTATGTTTGCCATTTTCGGTCACAAAAAAAACATACTTTAAAGGTTAGTAAAGGAACTGAAATGTGTAAACACGTCTAACGTTCTTAGAATGTTAATTTTTCTATCATATCAATTGCACATGTTTAGTAGGTTTCAAATGTATTTGAGTCTGTGGAAACACTGCATAACAATCTGCGACCTGGGTGACCTTCCTTCTAATTATTAGTTTAGCTTTTGTATAATATCTGGATTGTATCATATATTCTTAGAATATATTAACTGAAAGTAATAACTGGTGGTTTTGTACCGAAATTTGTTGTAATGTAATATTCTCTTGCATTATATATATAATTTTTTACGTAAACCCGTGCAATATCCTTTTCAATTCTGCCAGGTTTCCAGGAGTAGGTTGCGTATGTCATCTATTATTGTGTTTGGTTTCCAGGAGGAAGTTATGTAAAATCGTTCAGAGTCATTTTTATTATGTCTCGTTTCCAGGAAGAAGTTACGTCAAACAATGTAATGTATTTTTTATTACGTCTGGTTCCCAGGAGTAAAGTACTTAAAACCGTGTAATGTCCTCTTATAATGGCCTCGTTTCCAGGAGGAAGTTATTTAAATCCGTGTAATGTCCTCATTTTCGGAAATTCCACGATTGCTTGGCGGCTGTTAATTCTGTAATATCATGTTACTTGTACACAATTAAGAGTTACACCATAAAGCACTAAAGCCTTTTGAAACCTAGTTGTTTGGTTCATTTTAGAATATTTGCATAAATAATGCCACGCACGGAAATGCACATAAGAGTTACAGGTCATGAACACATTATACAGAATTCAACATACCAATTTAACATTTAAGATTACGTTAAAATGTAATTCGTTTATTATTGTTCTCAGTAATACGATATTGGAAATTTCAAATTCTTAATTTTACCTTGAACAACCTGTATGTTTATAAATGTCGTTCAAACTTTTATTTGTGAATTGTTTAATAGTTCTAAATGTGCATTCCCACTTGTACGTTTTCATTTCTGAGTTGATTATGATTACATGTTTGTACAACTCAAGTAATTTAACTGACCGAATAGAAAATACAAACTTAGCAATGCGTAGTCAAATTAATACTCTGTGTTCAAGCAAATTAGAAACGAGTTCGAGTCAGAATATTCAGTTCATCCACATAAAAGAATTGTTTTTTCTACAAATGTTTATTGATTAACTGAAATATAAGCAAGCATGCTAACCGTAAATAAGAGTTGCATGAGATATACTATGTCCGCAAACATTATCCATAAGAAGCTCGTTTTGCTTATGCTTAATGCAGGGTTTTTTTTTTTGTTCCTAAAATTATATTTTCGAATCATAACATTATTTTCATTTAAATTGCTAAACATTTTTTACTATGGCGTTTTAAGAGTTTACAAAAGTCTTTACATTTGCTGACCATGTTGTATTCAGAAACATTACCTAATGACAGAAGCTGCCAACATCTATTCGTGTTTTAAAAGCTGTTAGCAATAATTATGTTGTAATTGTCATATCAAATGCATTCATGAGTTTATTGTATTTTGCTAGAGAAATATAGTTAAATGATTTAAAATGGTATTACTAAAACCAAAATACATAAATATATAATTTTTTGGAAATAACTTACGTTGTCCCACTTTAATGTTGGTAACTTAACGAGTAAATTATTTCTGCAAGGCTGGCGTATAAAACAGAATAGTTCGATATAACCTGTTTAATGTTTAAGCTTACAATAAAAATAGTTGTTGCAATTTTTACAAAGAAATTTTGCTTGGATAAATTAATCTCCCAAACAGGAAACTTACGTGTGTCAAAGTAATAACTACATGAAAACATATTTCTGTTGCTGTCCATACAGGTATTAGTAAGTAATAGTTCAGCTAACAATGTCGCTTGCTCTTATATATATTCTACTCGTCCTACTTAGTAAACAATCACCGTTCACTCTCCGACCTAATGATCGCTGGAAACAACACAAGTACACGTGGTAGCTGGTCCTCCAGCAGAGAATATAACGACGTGCAGAAGAACAATCCCTCCAGTAGAGGGTAAGATAAGTTCTTACTTGTCGCGTGTGTGGTAATCCTGGCCACTACAGCCCGGAGCGACACAGTATTACGTGGTTACGTGTGTCGTAAGAAGCTGCCTCGTTACAAGACGTAGACCCCGAACCTGCGGCGACGCACCTGATTACAAAAAGCCCCTCCCCCTGCCTCATCCTCGCGAGTGGATCAGAGGAGAGCGCGTGGATCCCCGTCGTGAATCCGTTCAGATCCATCCCCCGGCACCGCCTGTGCACGGTGCTGTATTTGCGAGGAAGGTAGTGACGTCACTTCCCTTGATGCCTGGATTAAACTAACTTGCAGGGGAAGGATAGGGGAGTCAAGGGAAGTGCTGAACCAAATACGATCCAGCTGTGCGAAACAGCGAGGCATAAGAGAGGAGGTGAAACTAAGCAGGGGTGTCCATGACTGGCTGGTGATGAAAGAGATAGGCAGAGGACGCAATTAAACTTGCAGAGTTACGACGGGGGAGGAGGTCATAGAACAGCAATACAACGATTCGCAATTTGGCGGGGGTCGAGTTGGGAAAAACTGTAGTAGGAGGGAGATAAACGACGCACATGTTGATTACGAGGCAGGGTGAAGTTGCCAGGGGCTGTGAGAGGGTCAGCATGAGAGGTGTTTGGTCCATGTTTGACTTCTCAATGGCGCAACGAACCGTTTTATTTGTTGTTCATTTTCCTCTACTGTCTCTTTACAGCTGTCGTTTGAAAATTTGAAAACATTAGTCCAAGCACTTCAAAGCTCATTGTTTATCATTTTGACACTGAGGTCACACTATTTTCTTCTACACATAAACTACTGTATTATTTCCGTAACAGATATGTATCGGGGTTCCACTTAAAATATACGATAAAGTAGAATTATGGAGCGTTTCGTGGATAACACATTATTTGTCCCTTTATATACTTCCGACAAAGGGAAATTAATAGTTTTAGTCCCATGTACTAATCATCTTTAGCGACATGTGTAATGACAGTCCAATATAAATGTATAGTATAATAATTTATTTTTAATCCCATTCATAATGACCACATTCAACGATTCCTACTTCTTATGCTCTCAAACAGAAAAATAAGGTACTGTTCTTTAATATAGAATGCGTCCGTTTTTTTAACTTATTAGAATATTAATATACTCTTGCTAAAGAGAACATTCAAGACATTTCTGTTACTTACAAATCCCAGCGTTTTGATTTTCGGTGCTTGATTTTTCAGCTCACTTTCCCACTTTTCAAACTTCTTAGCTTTCGAAGTAACAAATTTTAAACTCACGGGTGAGGTATTTTCTCTTCTCGAATCGTAGCACCATTCTCACGTTTGGTACAATAAACTGAGGCAATGTAAATTTGGCTAATAACAGTGTTATTTGAACAGATTGAAATATCAAGTTATATTAATGTACAGTTTTCTTGTCTTCTTTTACACGTGGATCGTTCGATACCCTCACATGCAGGATTCCTATAAAGCATTATCTTACACCAAAACCATCAGTGTTATCTCTGTCCCCTTTCTTTTACGTTATCTTTCATTTATCACAATCATTCTTCCTGTCTATGTCACTCTCTCCTGGTTCTACGGCGCTGCCTGCGAGAATCTTCAAAGAACGCCGGTTTTAGATTTACGACCCTATCTCCCGTCCCGCTGGGATCGTAACAACTATTGTTTGCTAAGCTCGTGCGGAATATTCGTGTGTAATGAAATTCCTGACGTCTTCCTATCAATATTCTCTTCCACCAGCCCACATTCTTTGTGGAGAATTCTTTCTTTCTCATGTCGCTCAAGAGAAATCCTTCTGTGGGATTTTCTAAAACACCTTGCCACTTTTTCCTCCACACATACGAGAAAGACTAACGTTACGCCAGGTATTCAGCAAAGCGAGTGTGTGGAAAGAAACTCCACCAACAAACTTTAGCACAAGATTCCTCATCAAAAGTAAGATAAGCGATATAATCGACCTTATCTATTTTGGACGGATGTTAGCAACATTTGAAAGTTTAGCTTAAGCAAACATGAATTCTTGTCACACAGTCAAAACTAAACCTGAATGTCTGAGATTCTGGCTAACTCATTACTGATGACAGAGTTCAGATCAAAATTATTTTGGATCCCAATTTCAAGGGGTTGGTACAGTATATCGCATTTTAAAATATAACACGTACACAGTAATTTCAGCCTGATATTGACCATTGGAATAATTACATACTTCGATTGGTAACAGTCATATTGGTTTGTATTCTAATTTCAGAAGTAAAATTAGGCTTATAAGATAAGTTAATATTTCGGTCTATTCGTCTATGCGTGTTTGTGTGTGTGTGTGTATGCGTGTGTGATTGCGTCATCGTGTGTATATATGTGAGTGTGTGTGTCCCTAACATTTTTTTTTTTTTAATTTTTTAGCTCAAGGATAAAAATTACTTCATACTTGGTTTACATAAAAACTTAGTAAGGTAACTATACTGGTATGTATATTACTCATGTCAGGTTTTCATTTGCATAATATTGTCCATTTACCATTTTATGTTCACACGAGATATTCGAGAAACAATTTTTCAGTATTTCATCAAACCGGTTAACGTACAGAACTTATTAAGGTGACTTGACTTTGAATGTATTTTGTTCATGCCGTATTCATATTTAATAAATAGCGACAGTTTTTACATTTCCTGCTAATATGGCATATAGGCCTATGAGGAACAATGTTATAGAGCTTTATTAAACTTACTATACATAGACTATGGAAGTTTGAAAGTTACAAGTACGTTACAAATTACGTACATCCCGTGTTCAAATATGCTCTTTATACATTTTCGGTCACGAATGAGTCCCCAGGCACTATTTTTAGAATTTAAAATAATGTGGTACGTCAAACGTATCACCTTACTAAGTAAGATAACATGACTTTTATGTAGTTCAAAGCATGCAAAACATTTTAAATAATGTCTATCCGAATATGTTTTGAACATACCAGACATGTGAAGAACCATTTCACCAAATTTCGTAAAACTCAGCACACACATAGTGCTTTGAAAATGTATATTACATGTATGTTTTCTGTTCGTGCTGTGTTTGTATTCAATATTTCGGGAATTGGATCTTTTTTTTTATCACTCTAGGTATCTGATAAATTATTTTTCAGAATTTCGTCAAATTCGGTACACCTATAGGTAGAACTTAGTATAGGTAATTTGACATTGAATGAATTTGGTACACGTACTGTTCATATTTTTGAAATGGCGGCTAGTTTTTTATTTTTACTAATACGACTTCTCTGAGAAACTATACAGTCTGATTTCATTAACCTTGACACCTATATGTTAGCCTACTTTGTTAAGCGACTTGACTTTGATGTATTTTGTTTATTTTGAGTTCGTATTTTCAAAATGGTGGTCATATGAATGTTTTTTGCCACTCATTACAACTCGGGGAACTACTTTTCTTAATTTCTTCTAACTTGGAAGATAAATAGTATTCACTTATCAAAATGGCTTTCGTTTGTATAGTAATAAAATTTCCAAAATAGTGTCAGTTGGATTCAGTTACGATGGTAACAACCACATTTTGAAAGATATTAAAGCATATCTGACTGACGTTCTTATCGTATAGGCCTACAATTTATTCATCCTATTTTATAATGGCACTATGCGTGTTAAATTTAAAACTTGGCTATTTTATTGCTTTCCAATAACAAAAACATTTCAAAATTATATGACTTGAGCAATAAGACATTGCCATGTTGTAATGAATGGAAGTTCTAACGTTACTAATAGTAAACATGTTTTCGTATTTTTACACGCTTTTATTTAACTTGCTTCGTTCATTTGTGTCTGTATTACTGGTTCGAAATTTATGATCTGTTTTTAAAGCTCGTGGCATCTGATTGATCTGCTGAGAGTTGTTATGCCTATGTATCTTCTGTGACAATGCAATGATATGGTTCCATGGAGCTGGTGTGATGAAGGTGGCCACAGGAACTCCTCAACTACACGACATAACCCTGTCTTGTTTGGGTTTGTTGTATTTGTCTCGACTAGTACTGTAGCTCTACGTGGTGTAAGGCAGATCATTGAACCTATTATAATGCCTATAAGTACAAATAAAAGAAATTGCATAAAACAATATGAAACATACTAATAGACAAAGCTAATAACATTTAATATTTAACATATGAATACGCACAAGTTAATGTATTTAGAAAAATAATTAAACAAATTGTAATACTAAAAGCACAAAATAAACGTAAAAATTGGTTTGGTTTAAAAAGTTACCTTTTAATTATAAACTATTAAACTAAGAAATATGTAATAATATTAAGACTACGAAGTTAAATAACTTATAAAGCTACAGCAGAATCCCGTTCTTTCTCACGGTCAAAGGTGTTGGCAGTACAAACTTAATACATTTTATATAAACACAGAGCTTTAAAAATTTTAATATTTTCTTCACAGATGGAAGCATGAAACTTCATTACATATGAAATAAAATATAATTGTAATATGTGGTACTATATTGTGGATATCACAGCGGTACATATTTAATTGAATAATAACAGCATTTATTCGTCTTCGTTGAGAAATATATGCTAAAGTAATCACAAACAAAGATTTTTCCTACAACATCGTTATTTCGTGCTTAATATTAAGAACCACTGTTTGTATTACGGAACGATCTGACAATAGAATAACATTACTAACAAATGTCAACATACATACATACATATATTTGAAATTATTCAAAGGAAATACTTAAAATCTCACGATTGTAGTCGGTTAATCACTTATAGGACTTTTGACAACAGTTGGGTAGCTTGCGCTTAAAGGCGACAAGGTCAGTTGTTCGCAAGCTAAACTCAGCCTTAGAGCCATCACACTGACGCGCCAATATTGCAGTCGTTGTGTTCCTGATTCACATAATTTGAAGCAAAGACATCAATGCAACCTGACTCATTCTTTATAACTTGCTAGAATTTCTCGCTAGAAAATTTCATTTCATTAAAAGTGAACATTTTTACGAATCCGAAGAGTCTTGCAGAATCATTTATTCCTTTATATTATTCACTGACCGATCACTGAAAAGGTCTGAAATATACAAATAAGTCTGTGAGAATACAAAATACACGCAAACTGTTATTCTGAAAATGTTCTTGGAAATAAATTAAATTCTGCTCTTCAGTGTTTTGGCTTCTATTTTTTTTAACGTAACAGTCTTGAACATTTACACACTAACTTTGCCCACGATTTTTTTTCAAGAAAGTTTTTTAATCACATTTTATTTGTTAAATTGCCTTTCAAAGCAAATGTTATAGTTTTGTTTTTGTTGTAATTTACAGGAAAAAATTAAGCCATTTACATACGAAATATCTTACGAATGTAACCGGCAGGTTATGTGTTAATTTTAAATTATCCAAAAATAAAAATGCCTATAATAAAAATGAAGAAGTATTAACAGTTACTTAATCTTTAAAACTTCCTTAATTCCAGCCACCTGTGATCTTTGAAAGATTTCTGCAATGACTTAGTATTATGAACTTACCTGTGGTTGTCGACGTACCCCTCTGCAGCAAACTATTTTACAATTTTAAATTTTTTTTTATATTATAAAAAAGTCTTTGACTAACTCTTGGAATTGTGTAGTAGTGTATTTCACAACATTTCCATTAGTCAGTAAGATTGTATTGTTTATTGACAACGACAAAAATAAAATGATGATAAATATACTTATCTGTACAAAAACTAAGTGTGCATAAGTTTTTGAAGCTAGGGCAAATGCAAGCACAAATATTATGTACAAGTTGATCAAAATGTAATGCATATTTTAAAATAAGAAATTGTTTTCATAGCTTTATAACAGAACATATTGAATTTTCCTCTGTTCTTTCTTACTTTGAAAGTTCAGATATATTTATTTGAAAACTTTACAACGTGGACCTTATTTTGCATTACAAACGTTATTTACTACAAAAGCATAATTATGAAACAATTAAGGTAATATAACTACTGTGATTTTCTCCCGCCATTAAATGAAAGCCAAATAACACGTAGATACAATATTAATGACAAAAGAACGGACATTATAGTAAAATATAATGTATCTATATTCCCCCAACTCTTCAATTGCGGTAGGACCATAAATGCTATCTGTACAAGAGGTGAGATATCCTCTTGAAAAGTATATAGCTAATGTTATTCTCATAATGAGAGGCTGCACAAGGGCTTAGTTGGTTGAAGAGCAGAGAGGGGAGGGGGTGGTGGAGCGTGGTCCGGACAGACTGATCGATGAGGCGGCGACCAACTGGCGGCGTGTTCTGCCCCTGTAGTGTAGGCAGCAGGGGGTGCAGGGGGTGTTCCAGGCCGCCAACCATTAGCCAGGGGTCAAGCACATACACCTACCTGCATATACCTCTCTTCAAGTTAGACTCGCTTACCAACCAAGTCTCTGTACCCGGTCATCAATCTATTCATGTTTATACTCTATATTCATGCAGTCACAAAGCTCACATATATACTTATAAAAAAGAAAACTAGGAAGTACGTATACATTTTGATATATGGTTTTCAAGACACTAAGTACAATGGGGAATATGATACTTATATACGATATTCAAGGTAAAAAGAACCGTTTTAGATGGAAAGGTACAAATTACTTAAAAGAAAAAAAAGTTGTTCGTATCTTCTCAGTCTGCTGTGAGTTTCCTACATAATATTCAGAGAGGAAACCCTGCCTTGTCCTTCAGATTACGTGTCAACTTCATAGAACAACGTTTATAAAGAAACATTCGAAATACAGTCTAATCTGCACTCAACAAATACAGATATACAAACGGCTCGCCAAGATTGATGGTGCACTTATGTCTCGACGCCTCACAAATTTAAAAACACAGAATAGTTAATGACAGCGACTACAGAAGACCATCCTCCAGGCGAGTGGCATTGTTGTCAATATTTGATTATTGCGTTTGTGAATGTTACATTTTGCTGCAAATATCCCACTGTTATAATGATTGTAAACTGTTTTTAATTACGTCGTGTATAAGGTTTAATGTAGATAAGTATGAAGCGGGCAGCCACAGTATTTCAGTAAGGATATAGTTTAAAAGAAATTGCTTCTCTCATCATTAATTTCACAGGTAGTCCTTTCAAATAAAAATTATTTTTCGTAAAATTGCTTAAGAAATATAAGTACAGAAATAGTTTCAAATAATCTTTTTTTTTTGTGAAAAATATAACAAATTTCATCGAAGATGTTAAGTATTAACAAGAAGTTACCAGCAAAACTAATGCGTCTACTTCACTCGATGTTCTTGCAAATCAACATAAAAGAATAAATGACAAATTATCAAAGAGTAAAATATTCATACAATCGGTCTAGAAATTCCCAAAATATGACACACAGTCTTGAGTTAGTCATGCCGCGTTATTTTCCAAAATGACGAACAAACATCAATAAACACGACTAAAATGAAAACTTGGATGATTAACAGACAAAAAGTGAAATTTTGATTAAAATCGTTATAATATTTTTAGACTAGTGAAATCGTCTGAGTTCATTCACTGGAACTATCTTACAAAATTAAGCTGCAAAATATACCGCAAAGTAGATAACTTTGCACCACCAAAAATATTTGTTTCTAGGTAATTCGGTGAAATGAAGACACATCACGACTGGGTATTTAAAATATTATTATTAATACCATCGAATACAATCACTTCTCTTTCAACAATCAGTATAGAAAATATATTTTTGATGGTGTAAAGTTACACATGCTGGTGTAAAGCATGGCCAGTTTCTGGTAACCATTCAAAAAACATTGTTTGTGTGATGAACAGTGTAAAAATTGTGTTTGGTTCCAATGAGTTTAGTGGTTCTCGAAATATGATACAATATCTTTATTTGTTTCGTGTCGCAGTGTCTTCCAACTAGTGGACCTACAACAACATGATTTAACACAAATAATATGTAAAGAACATAACATTTCAAAATTAAAAATCTTATTCAATTCAGTTAAATAGTCCGCAAGATATGAAATTACGTAAAAAATTTTCAAATGGTCGCCAATTTTGTAAAGAAAGATTCGACGTAAGCCCAACGTCAGGTGTTCTAAGTATTGCACGTGTACCAAGACTTACATAATTTGGTCCAGTATTCAAAAGTTATTTCTTGGAGGAAAATTAGGGTATTGTTAAAAAAAATATGGCCAAAATTTTCACATGAATGTGTTCAACTAGAAATATCCGTTAGAGTTAATTAAATTTAAAAAGTGTTCTACGATTATTGTAACATTTATTGTCGTCTAAACTTATTTTCTACAGGTTGTGTCTGCAGAGCCCAAAGTAATTTTAAAACATGATGTCATTGAAAATGCATCCTTACGCAATCTAAAATGTATAAACTAAAGTTCAAAGAAGTTTTCAAAATGCTGCGTGTTGAACAACTGAATAAAGATTTACATTTGTGTTTCATTTTCTGACGACTTTAAAAATGCATGATGTTAATGACTTCATTGTGAAGAAAATCTACAACAAAAATAAATACAATTATGTTACTAATGATACCACAAATATTACTAGTGAAAATGTTTTTTGTAGTTCAAAAGACTACGTAAAAACAAGAAGTTACCAGCATAACTGATAACTTACTTTCCTCAAAGTGGGTGCAATTTAACCCTGAAAGTTAAAATCGTTTATGTACATCTAGGAACATGAAATAACATCATTAATTCAGATCATTATTTTTCTATCGTCTTAACATGGTAGACCTATAAAAATAAATACTTTTCATAATAAAGTTTATAAATATTTAATCGGCATTCTATCTTAATTATGTACTAGAAGTTTTGTATTCATGTCCTGAAATCTTCGAAATTGGGTGCTACATATTAATATAATATGACCGAACCACATTTAAATCAGGAGACATTACTTAGTACTAAATGTATACAGAGTTAGAGGAAACTTTGGAAAATAGTCATCAGGTACAACATGTGACAAAAAAAATTTCGAAGGGCCATAGTTTTTAAAAGCGGAATATGGTATAAACAAAATACATAACACTTAAGTGGTTGAATTTAGTACAATACGTGCATCTAGAGTTAGATGAATTTCTATTTAATGATTATTTTAGATATCTTAATAATAGTAATAATATAACGTCTTTATTAATAATGTGGCGAAGTTAAGGCATTTTACCTTTTCTTACACTTAACCACTTAAATTACATACACTTTTGAATATAATTAAACATTATGTGCTTACAACTAATAACAAGTACAATTTTTGTTTAACAATTTTTTAAATTTAAATGAAATTAGAGGTTTTATCATGTGAACTTAAAAATTAGCTAAACCCTAATTACAAAAAATTAAAACACTGAAAAAAAATACATCACAGATAAAATACTCATTCGCTCGAATAGGGCTACAAAGATTCCAGCTATTCATAATTAATGGATCACTCTAACACGTTAATTAATAATTACATCAGGAAGTTTTAAGTGCAAATAACAGTTTTGTACACTGGATTCAAAACATTTTGATTCTATATACAAAGGATGAGATAAAATAAAACTTTAGACACTGTAGCTATTTTGTAGGTTAAAAGGTTTCCACCACTGTGTAACACAGCGTGAACAAAAATGTACATGCCGTGTTAATTTATTTCGAAATATGCGAGTACCTAGTTTGACGAAATTCTGAAGAATGGTTTTTGAGACATTTCGTGTGAACAAAAATGTTTAAATTTTAACAATTTAGATAACATGTAGACGGCATAGGCAAATACACATAAAAGTCAAATTAATTTACTAAGCACTATATGAGTATTGAGTTTAATGAAATTCTGAACAACGATTCCTTAGGTATTTTCGATAGTCATAATATGTTAAAATTGCCGACATTTCGAGAAAAAACAGGATAAGAAAATAAAAGCCATTCCCTTTGTCACGTACTGTAAAATGTGTTTCGCGGCCACGGTTTTTGCAAGTGAAATAATGCGGACCTTTCGTTTAGCCAGTGAGGATTGTCGTAGTATTCTACAGTGTTTATATCCTTCCTTTCATCCTAACACACCTCATATGTTAGGTATATGAGTGCTCAGTGGCTGAGTGTTGAGCGCAAAGCAAAGACCTCAGCTGTATTCTACTTCATCAAGCACTCTTCGTGTCCGTGTGAAGTGTTTGCTTCGTCTTTATGCAACAACATACTGTAGCTGCCGAAGAGACCAGACCATCAAGGTTAAATGACGATACTATGATAAAATCAAATATATGTTTGTTAAAAATTAGATTTAAAAATGCGTTATAAAAATATTAGTGCATGTTTTTTTGTTAAAAATAACCTTTCAAATTTCATTTCCATAGAAATAATAATAAAAAAACAAGACTGTAGGAGTACTATACATGGTCATATTCTTTCCTGAAACTGTCCATAGGAAAAAAAATAGTCTGAAATAGTTATCTTTGTAATTGATTCATCAAGAGTTTATTTGTTATAACTTCGATGCTTCTACTGAACTTGTGTAAGCTGTCAACTCGTGTGTGGTAACGACGCGGTCTGGTAACGTGTCTGAGAACAGCCGGGGAATAAAGTTGTCTTGACGCCTGGTCGCCGCTCCTCTGTGGAAGCAATCCCAGCCCCAGGCGACACGAGACATGCCGCATCTACCCTACACTAGCTACCCTCGACGTCGGCAACGAGGGGAGAAGAATGGCGCCTTTGAACTTGGTCCAGGCGCCGCACTCTGGAACTAGAGACGCCGTCAAGTCGGAATTTGCCACCTCCGCCCTGGCGTCGTTAAAACTTTGTAGGTAGAGTGCGGCTGTGGCGCCTCTAGTCTGGCAGCTGAGACTAACTGGAGTATGTCTGGATGTACGGAGGTCAACCTATCATAACTGGGTACGTGATGTTCCATTATACATCACTGTCATAACTAGCAGTTCACTGATTGGCTGACTATCGTGCTGCAGTCCAAACCGCTAGACCTTGAAACGTGAAATAATGTGGGTTCCCTTAGGTCTAGGCGAGCACTATGAACGGATTTTCCAAAATTCTATGCCACCAAGGGGTTAAAAAGGGGTGAACTGTGTTTTATAAGATTCGTCAACATAGCTCAAACCCGATGGTCGATCGTTTTAACTTCTACTTCAACGGGTCAATCATAAAAATGCATATTAGCCAATTTCAGGATCTATCGAAAATCAACATTTAAGAGAGTGAAAAGACCTGATATACATTTTCAATTAATAATCAATATCCATCGAACCATTCGGGATACACAATTGCTTTATACTTCAAAGTAATGCTGACGTGAATACCCAAAAAGCACTATTTAAAATGTTTCTATATTCGACACCCAAAGAGTAAAAGGAGGAGATATGTGTTTTTATTAATCGTCTGTATAGCTCGAACCCAATGGGTTATCGTCGTTATTTTTACTTCAATTGTATACGTATACAAATATATAACATAGGACTTCAAGACGTTTCAAAAGTCTTTAATTAAAGGGGCGAAAAACGTGAGATGTTTGTTCGTTTATTCTTCCATATCTATCGAACCAATTGGGATATCGAATTGTTGTTTGTTTCATAATGATACTTTCGTAAATACCCAAAATATTTATTCATCATATTTTCTAAATTCGGCTCCAAAGAGATGAAATCGAGTAAAGTGTGCTTTCGTTTCATTATCGATATAATCGATCTCACTGAAGCGTTAATAGTCGACACGAAAAATTATTGCTTACTTAAATACCTTAAATGTGGTATACTGATTTTTTTTTCAAATTTGAGGATGAAAAGTGATAAAACGGGATGCAAGGAGTTTTCAATTAATCGTCTATACATCTAGAACTCAACGGGCTATCGTCACGGTTTCTACTTGAATGTTACGTCGTTACAATAGACTTCGGGACTTTCATAAATTCGAACTCTCAGGACTGTAAAGGGATGTTATATGTCTTTATAAATGAATCGTCGATTAGATTTCGGCTTGATGAGTTATCAACGCGATTTTCACATCAGTTGAATACTTGCTAAAGTATAACACGTGACAGTAAGATTTTGTGAAATCCTATTACTGAAGGGGCGAAAAGGCTTAAAGACTGTTTTCCGATTTCCCACGATATTTACCTAAGCAGTTGACATATCCAGATGATATTTGCTTCAGAGCGATACTTACGTAAGAATTAAAATAATTACATCAGTTATTTTTCTGATAAAATATCTCTCAGTTAGTAACTATGTAACATAGCTCTTAAATGCTTTGTCTTTAATCCTCTCAAAACAGACAATCCGAAAAAAAAAAAAAAAAAAAAAAAAAATACGGCCATAGTCAAATAATTAAAACGGGAGTGAACAAGCATACATACACACATACATGCATACCTACATACATACATGCATACATGCATAGATACATACACACATATATATATTTATACATACACAACATACGTACATACACACATACATACATACACATATATACATATACACATACCTACATACCTACATACATATACATATATACACATACCTACATACCTACACATATATACATATACACATATACACATATATACATACACATACGTACATACCTACATACCTACATACATATATACATACATACACACACATACATACCTACATTGACCTGATTTTTTTAACGTAATATTAAAGCTAAAGGTGTATTGTATACGCCAATGTCTTTGAAACGATTCTGCAGAAAAATTTTCATACTTCAAAAAGAGCACGAACACACCCACTTCCGGTCGCTTGAAAAGAAATTCTAAAGATAATTGGAGGACATTAAAAGGGTACACACTTGTCTAACGGTCTTTCACAGATATTCATCAGCAGACATTAATTACGCTGTCGAGCAGTTTTCTAATTTTCTTGTAACTGCCGAAGCACTGCACTCCTCTTAAAATACAAATTACCTAGAAAGCTCTTTTAAAAACTTATATTGTGAAATGTCTGAATGATTCCTTTCACAAGAAAAAATTTACGTGTTTCTTTAACACGTGACATATAATGTAATACTTCAAAATTTATTTTTCACAAAAACACATTATAAGGCAGTATTTTTTAAATTACTCCTATGTCAGAATTTTTTAAGATATTTGCGTGAAATGTATCATTCAAACACGTCCATTGAGAAACTTATCATTTATACATTTACATTTATTTCGCATTACAACTCCGTGTCTCGTAGCTACGTAAGCAGAGGCCTTAAGGAGGTAGTTGTGTCGCCATTTTGGATTTATGTATTTTTCATCATAATTCTTGTTTTAGTTTTATTCCTGAAAAGTTTACTTGGTCAGAGAAGAAACTTTTTACTCACAGAACATCTATCGCACAAACAATTGTATGCTGTTGCAGCAACAGAAACCGTCCAGAGTAATTAATCGACACTGTACTGAGGATGTTTGTACAGGATAGCCTTATACAGGTGTTACGTCAATACCGACTTTAAATAAACCACATAACAGAGCCAAACGTTGTGTCTTTTAATAATTACGTCAAACAGATAGTATTTCTATAAGGTAATAGGCTACATGATAGTTGGCAGATGTCCTTCCTTGTAACGGAAGTCCTCCTTGTCTTGCACGGACGCACAAAGGACTATGGAACCGCCAATTACTAGCTTCTCAACTACGTTTCATATGCCCCGGCCATTGTGCGGTAGATGGGCTTGAGCGAAACTAATTGGCTGGATCATACACGTTGCTTGCACGTCATACAACATTTCTCGTTATCAGAGGCTTGGCTTAGCAATACCAGCCACGCGCAGTAAGTATAGTCTGTTCCACCTACAAGTGCTCTTATCTGACAGATCTGCCACACTGTAGAAAGTACATACGTCATTAATGTAACTTACGTCTATCAATGGCACTAGGAACCTTAAATCTATGCTATATTATGGCATAATCATTGGGCATGCATTGTTCAGTTAAGCTTTACTAATAGAAGACGTGAATGATATATTATTACTAATACCTTATCATTAAGCTCTTTACATAGGACGCATTAAATATCCAGTCGTCAGAGGTCGTATTTAGACTCACTACACAAGACAGAAAAAAATTACAAAAACTACAAAGTATTACGTTGCACTTCTACAAACATTTTTGAAAACACAATATTTGCCTTGAAAAGTTGTTTGTAAAGTCATAAGCCTTTCTTTAGTTTCGAAAACTTTGTTGTCTACGTAAATCAGGTGTTTATCGGTAATGAAAATGTTAAATTCAAATAACCCATCTGGTATGCCTTTTGATGGAATGAAGTAGATGTAAATATACATAACGTGTTGTAAAACTAAAAAAATTACTTATTAACTACTATGTTATTAAATAACAATACAAAACAACTCGCATGTAAAGTTAGTTGGTGAAGTAGTTGGCGTGTAAACAAGCGTGGGTACTGCAGGCTTGACTCACGGTGAGTCCACTTGTTTCTAATCCTTATTTATGATAATTAAAAATTATTTGTTTAATATATTTTACAAAGCTAAGTTCATTTTCATTGCGAAAGAAAAAAAAATTCAAAACTTTTTTCCCCACTGCAAGTACAAATACCTATACGTGGTATTGTAACGAACACATAATTTGTAAATGTATTTAAATAAGGTTCTTACAGTGGGAGTTGAACGATTACGTCGTCCCATGTAACCAAGAATGAGACAAGGAACGATGAAAGAAACGAGCCGAACTTGGCTGTAGTGAAAACATACAGAAATAAAATACTACGTGAAAAATTACATGGAGAGTCTAGTCATATCACAATAAGTTTACAGCTGGGGAATTATGCTATGCATAGCGGTTAAATGTACGGTACAATGCGAAGGAGTTACGAATTGCTACACGGCCAGCTAGCCCTGAGCGCCGCAGGGGATAGGAAGCTGTAGACATGGCCTGGAGAACTGGCCCGAGGCCTTGAGCTGGCGTGGGAAACAACTCAGAGGCTGTGAAGTATGTCAACACAGGGGCGTGGCCTCATCCACCCCTTCCAGTGACATTTTATATTAACTTAATTATTAGTTATCATAAAGGGCCCACATTTTGTAAATAAGTTTGAGTGAGAGAATTTGGTCAGCACTTAACATCGAGGTCTTCAGCGCTGGTGAGGGCTGACATGAGGTAAGTATGGAGCGGCGCCGGAATGAAGGGGCGGGGCAAACGGGAGATCCCCGAGAAAACTCGCCGACCAACGGCATCGTCCGGCACGATTCCCATATGCTAAAATCCGAGGACCGACCGCGCCGGGAATCAAACCCGGATCGCCCTGGTGGGAGGCGAGAGATCTGACCCCTTGGCCATCGCAGCCTCATATAAGTTTTATTATATGTGAATATTAACCTGTGATAATTTTGGAAAGAATTATTAAACCTATACGGAGGAAGGCCGGGTTTAGTTTTGTCAGCAGCCACTGAGACTACGATTGGTTGGGAGTGTAAGGGGGGAGTTTTCTGAGAGAGAGAGAGAGAGAGAGAGAGAGAGAGAGAGAGAGTACCGCGAGATCGTCGGTTAAGCAGCTGAGAGGACTCTCGTGTGTTGACGTCACCAAGTGTGGACACTGGTGGTCGCTGTTTCTTGGAGACGCGGCGATGTGCTGTTGTTTCATAGAGGAAGCCAAGCAAGAGTTTCATAAATATAAAGCACCTAGAATGTCTCGTGGGACTGACAGGCTGATTTCTGAGTTCCTGAAGTACCGTAAACCGGGGTTACTTTGTCCATTTTCGGGGTTACTTTGACCACTGAAAATGATAGTTTTGGGGTTTGTGGTAAATAAGTCGATAATTGAAAGGATTGGTCGCACCATATGTCGACGTGATAGTGGCAGCGGCTGGTGAAGGATTGTCTTACTCCTACACTGCTGGATCGTAAGGTTTGATGTTGTGTGGTAGATTCGCTTCTATGTTCTTAAGTATTCTGCGCTTCATACTAGTATTTTTTGTACATTTAACATAGTTTTTGGAATCAGTTTTTAAAAACGGTAGTATATTAATAATTTGTAATAGTATTTATACATAAAACCATTAGCAAAGAAATCATTGGGAAATTAAATATACTTTTTAGAAAGAATAATTTTTTTTTTAAACAAGCGTAAAATTTTCTTTTATAAAAACTTTCATTTCCGTGTGAAATGTAACAGAACGCTAGAAGTTGATTTTCTTTAACGTTAATTTTATAGATATCAAAATATTCTGGTAATATTTAATGATTTGCAGTGTTCTTTCTGTAGTAAGTACGTAGCAGCAAAATGTTTCGGCAATCAGTTTACCAGATTTTTTTCCTTTAATATGAGGTAACAAAAGTATGTGGAACAGACTATAGCAGAGACCTCACGCCGCAACGAGCTGGATGTGACAGCCGCCATCTTTGTTTGATGTGAGATCACGTGGTGTGTGTATCTCAGTATAACTAATCTCATATAATATAACAAACCAAGAGCGAGCCTGGGTACAAGAGCTGTAGATACTCTCCTTCCCTGAGTCAGAGAAGCGATATAAGCTATAAGGACGAACACAGCACGAGCAACAGTTGCAGCCATCACCTCTACGGGCTCAACTTGTAACATGTTTACATCGGGCATGTAACTACGAGACACCAACCAGTGAGTATATTAATTAATCGTTTGATAACTTTCAACTCGTCACACGAGTAAGTGGAATATCCTACGTATGTTTCGCGTATATTTACAGAGTTGCATCAAAGCAGTTTTCGACCGATTTGTGATACGAAACTTATTTTGTGAGATTGAACTCCTTGCCTACATTTTAGTGTGGTCTCTCATACATAACCGTTTGGAAAAACATACAAGAACTTCAATATTTCAGTTTCGCTACAATGGCGTTAAACCGTAACAACTTAGGTAGAAGCTATGCGCCTCGTATATGCAAGAATTATTTTTTTGTATTATAACTCACGTTAGCGACAACAAATATTTATACAAACGCGCATATTGTTTGAATTTTTACTAGGCGTTATTTAATTCTTATTAAAATGTGATAAATTTGTAGTAACTTAAATTTTTTAAGTAATTCGTTATTTTTTTTTGTAATAACAATGAGCGTTATGCGAGGTTTGCCTAAGTCCCTATTTTAATACTTAATTAAATAAATGTACCTTAATTCTTGAAATAGGAAATAAGTGAAAATCCAGCATATTGAGTTTCACAGTTTAAACAGTTAAATTGTCTCCCAACAAGACGCTACCAACTTCTGCGTTCAAGTTACGAGGTTGAGAAATTAAATTTGCAAGAAGAACACAGCGACGAGAACGTAATCCTTGTCGGTTTGCATGTCTGAAGATGATGCAGTTCCAAAGGCTCTTAGTGAAAGACAGGTGCAACTCACGCCATGTTGCTGCACGAAGACTGGATGTGATACAGGAAACACATATACAATCACTTCAAGTTAGTGTTTTACTAAACGTCCAGTGATACGTTGAAGAAATCGCGTTTGTGATGTCTATGTACATCCCTCGAACAAACCAAGCAGCCTTTTTTATTATAACTCAGTATTTCAAAAGGGAACTTCTTAAACTTTAAGTGATTTGTATTTTATAATCTTGAGCTGGAAAAAGGCAATATATATTTTTTCATATGTTTGCTTGGAACATCATGTTGAATTAATACATATTTTTATTCTGAGGCAAGCTGAGTTTACACACAAATTATTCTTAATCCAATGTAATTAACATTTTAGGAAACATAAAATGCTCCGTAACTTAATGTTACAATAATAATAGTGGAATTGTAGTTTAAACTAATGAATGTACAGGTACCTTAGAGAGTAATACTTTAATTGATTGTGTGCATGTTTAATATATTATTTTATCAAATGTGTGCGTTTTATTTTGCTTATAGGTTTAGATAAATTCTTTATGTTCAATGTGATGACTTTGGATACCATTTCTGTCTACCCAAGCAGGACATCGTTCGATACACTTCAAAATTGCACTAATTCAGGCTTCCTTGTATCCCGTATCAGAGCAAATTTTGTCTCACTCCGTATATTGTATCTTTGCTTTGTTTCTTCTAGCACCAGTAAGTTCTGTCACTTGCAATATTGCACCTGTGTTGCATTTCAGATGTAGTGGTTTTATCCCAACTGCAGTAGAGAAATTATTTTCGACACTTTTTTTCCATTCACGTTTTAAGTTAATGCTGCAGTATTTCGTTTATATTTTATGTAGCCGTCTCACAGCGTACTTAATTGTTTACTACACGTTATCAGTTTATCTGGTGAGAGTGTAAACATCAAGTATAACAGAAGGAAAGTAATCAACTCATAAAAAGGGTAAGTAAATACACTACATTACGACGTGGTTCAAAATCCACTTAAAAAGGCATGTGTATCAATTTTCTCTGTATAATAATCAGACGCAAAACCTGAGTTAAGTTTTAAATTGGTTTCCGACCTCTTCCAGTTCTTCAGATTTTACTTATTCGGGCATGTGCAGACAGTAAAATAGATCGAGGCTAATCAGATTTAAATATTCTCTAGTCAACACTCTGAAAAAATTTAGACACTGATGACAACTGCAGTAAAAAAGCGAATACTGACGGTTTTAAATCTCCTTAAGTAACTATAGGTAGGTAACAAGCAATACACCAGTGTGACCACATTGCCTAATTCCCAGGCGTCCATATTTTATAACCATTATTAAAGGAATACTGGTGTATTGGATGTTTATTTCTTTACGAAATCATTTGGACTTAATTTCTTCCAACGGTGTGCACATCATTTAACTTCCCGCTGGTCCATGAGTTTAGAAGCCTAAGGTAAATTCTCAAACTATCATTATTTATGTAGCTACTTACGACCATTACAATGCAAGTTTGAAGGAGAAATTATTCAAAGAAAACAATATTCCGAGTGAAATAGATCTGCAGTATTTGCTTGTATTACACAACAATATGACGAATGAAGGCATAGTGACGTAACATGCTGTCACTGACGTCAACGTTCGACGTGTGGGCGTCTTCTTACGTCTTGTTTTATGTTACGTCACACGTCTTATTTTATGTTACGTCACACGCACACAAGTCAACATTTATGCACGGACAGAGAACGTGGTGAAACACAAATGTCACTAACCATCACAAGAAACTCATCATAGTGACAAACACATCCGCTGCATAAGACGAGCTATCAACAAAACCATTGCTTCTGACGTCAGTGCAAGGTTGTTGTGAAGGCGTAGCGGGATAGCACATGAACTTGCTTGCTGACAATACCGCCTACGTCTCGATGATAGTTGTCGTAGGTATGAAGTGTGTGGCGACATTTACTGCAAGTGTGAGCAGCAGCGTGATGGGTGGAAGTGGCACAGTTGTGATAGCCCTTTCATTTTCTCTACCTTCTTAATTATTATATTAGTAATGTAACACATTCGGGCCAACATACGTTCAAGTAATCAAAAATAAACTGTCACAATATTTCGGTAATGAATTATTTAATTTCTCCGTTAAGGCCTGTGTTTCATCTTAGAAATACGATGTACACATGTATGTTACAAATAGTATAAACACTACACACATACAGCATACACGTGTCCTAAAACCACATACACGCTGCACACACACGTGCATAGTTTAACCTAAACTACTCTACTAGAATACGTACACACACGACCAAAATGCATACATATAATTCAGAAATATGCTTAGTACACTGCACACTCAAATGCATAATACATACAAATGTAAACTGACATACCCACTGGCTTCTGTATTTTCTAACTGCTCTACTGACGTGGACAGACTCAGATGTTTGATAATTATACAATCTACTAGGGATTATACTCATATCATACATTCATTATATTGGATGCAGTTCCCCAGAACTTGTTACAATGTTTGTACACACTCTCCTTACCCTCAAGTTCATAACCTCACTAATGAACATTACAATTATTATACAATCTACTAAGGATTATACTCATACCATACGAACTTATAACTGTCATTTGTTTATATTTAGGAAAATATTTAAGAATATTCTACTTTCAGATATATTTCGTCTATTTAAGATACACCAACCAAAATTCATTACGAACAAACACTGAAATTGCCATTTTCGTACATGCAGATCGACCAAAATTTAGGTAAAATTCTCTCATATGTAAAGTAAGCAAGTTATATTTACACGTAAGGTAACATTATTACATGTGGTTGTAGTATATTTACAACAGAAATAAAAAAAAATCCCAAACAAGAGTAGAAAATTACTTGCCAAATATAAAGAATAATTAGCTTACGAGTAAAAGAATATACCTCACACAGTAAGGTAAAAAATAAATAAATTAAGTTTAAAAATGTTGGACGCATTTATACTCCTGTTTCTTTTACTGTTATCGGACATATAACCCGAAACAAACTTTATGATGTTAAAATTTATGGCGAAAGTTGGTGTTGTACCACTGCACTCAGCATCAGTTATTTAGTACACTAATAATTTTACAAACTTTTATTTAACTTGCAATGTTTGCATGGTTGATAGGGTACTATCTTGCAACTGAATTTTAAAGTAGCTATCGTCAACCGATTGAGCTAAAATTATTTTTATTTTATGCAAATTAGCAAGGGTTATCTACGTCGTCACTGTACAAACATTTCTTCTTTAGTGACAATGTGACCCCGAGAAGATACTGAGACGAATTATAATGAGACAGTTTTGTTACCTGTTTAAACGAACACAAATTTTACACAAACCCGAATCTGGGAATCGGAACCATTACCTCTGGTACCGGAAACCAGAGCGGTGCCTACTGTACTATGGAGGTTGGCACCGTTGCACAACTAAGAGTTTAAGAGAAACTTTAGTTATCAAAAGTAAATTATATATGTATGTCCTAACGTAGTAATCCTTTTTCGTGTTCAAAATTTCACAAATAACTAATTCCTAGGAAATATCGAATTATTAAGGCAATTTAATCACTATTTTCTTGTCAAGTCATTTTTACAAAATCACAGTAAAAAGGGGAAAAATACATACTGTTAAAATTTAAGGAGTGCAAATCATCATAAATTGGTAAAAAAATATATTAAAATAAAAAATATAAAAATGTATTATAAAAAATATTTCTAATTTTTAATGAACAAAATGTTCTACATTCCTTAATTACTCATATCTTTCATTCAATTATAAATAAAACTCATATTCACATCTTTCAAAACTTGTCCAGTAACTTTTCGAGTATATTTGTCAGGTAAAATTATTTTTAATTTTTCTGAAATTATAACGGCTTTATATTTCAATAAATTTAAATGACCAGTTTCTCTTTATACTATGAAATTTTTTCGTATGGATTTAAAAAAACATATCCTTTAAATGAATCTATGTCTAATAATACAAATTTGAGATATTCCCAAATGTTTAATTTCATATCGTTTTTATCTACAGCTATTGTGATGTTGAAGTAAACATTTTCTTCGCGAACAAAACAATTAACAAAATGAAAATTATAATGAATGTACTGACTATTTAAAATGTCCAACACTTGTACCATTTAATAAAATAAAAAAAAAATAATAAAATTTCATAACATTTATGCTGAGTGATTATTTTACTTCATCAAATCGAGAGCTCATAGGACACGATTCCAGTACAGCACAGTTTATGTACACATTTCCAAAATCTATGTATTAAATTTTACAATTCTTTTTCTAAATCTTTCATTACACTTTCTATAAAAATACTATCCATATTTATTTTCAGAAGAATAAAATAATAATAAATATTTAATACATTATTTGAGGCTGAAAATAGCAAAAAACTTCCCCTATTTACTTAGAATCTGTCCCTGCACTTCCACTCATGTGTCACACCCATTATTTTTTTATTGAATTGTGTTGAGGATCAATAACAGCAGCCACATGCTTTGTAGAAGTTATCTCTGTTGTGCCTATATTATTTATTAAGGTTATGTAATGTAATGTGTGTTTTGTTTATGTTTTGATTGTTTAAGCTTTGATTGTTTAAAAAAAAGAAAACATTGTTGTTGTAGGATGCAGCAAAGAGTTCCTGCAGTGTTAAAAGATGTTCGGAATGTGGAAAGGAATCTACAGCACTTGCAACAAGAAATACATACAGTATCAAAAGATGTTTTGAGTGTGGCAAACCCGGCCACACAAAAGCTCAGTACCCCGAGTTGAACCTACCTCGCTGTTTTTTCTGCAACAAAGCTGGCCATTTAAAACGAAACTGTTTCAAATATAGACAGACTGTTCAAACAAGTGGAAATAAACATGAAAGTAAGAATGAAAGGAAAGAAGAGGCCTTCGTAGCTCATGATTCTGCCTTCTATTGTAGCACCGATAATAACTGTTCGTTCATGGATAGTGGTGCTTCCGAACACGTATGGTGCAAAAAGAGAATTATTTTCTTCATACGTACTATTGGAAGGAGGCAGGTTTGTTAAAATTGGTGATGGTAAGATGTTAAAAGCTGAAGGTGTGGGTGAGGTTAGGTTGGTATCCCATGTAAACAATGAACACATCAAGATACTACTGCAAAATGTGCTATACGTGCCACAGATGAAAATGAATCTCTTCTCAGTTGGTTCTGTGCTTGACAAGAATTATATCATGATTGCAAATAACAAGACCTCTTCGTCCCTTAACCAAGAATGTGAAACTTTAGCACTGGCAGAGCAATGTGGAAAACTGTACAAAATGAAGTTTGAAAATGAAGAGCCCGTGGCATGTTTTGCAGAGGACAAATCAGATTTGAATTTATGGCATGAAAGGATGGCACACCAAAATGTGAAACAAGTTAAGGATATATTGATCTCATCAGGGATCAGGGCGAATGGAAGCCAAGCAATCACTTGTGAACCACGCATATTAGGTAAACAAACCAGAAGAAGTTTTAAACATCCCGGTACTGGATTTCTGAACGTTGGAGAAATTATTCATGCCGACCTGTGTGGACCCATTGGAACACCATCTATTGGCGGTTCCAGGTATTTCTTACTTTTGAAAGACAATTATTCACATTATCGATTTGTGTACTTCCTGAAACAAAACAATGAGGTAAAGGACAAACTGATGACATTCATTTCACTAATCAAAAACCAAAGAGAAGAACTTTTCAAGGTGTTCCAAACTGATTGCGGAATTGAGTTCATTAATGCAGATGTTGAGAAGATGTTATCTGACGTAGGTGTTATTCATGAGAAAAGTGTACCTTACTGCCCAGAGCAGTCGGGAAAAATTAAACGTGAAATGCGCACAATTGTTGAGGCCGGAAGAAAAATGATAGCAGCAAAGAATATGGAGAAACACTCTTAGGCCGAAGCCGTTAACACGTCAGTCTACGTTATTAACCGCACAGGAACAAGTACAGTACCTGGCAAGACTCCGTATCAGTTGTGGCACCAAAATGACTACAATGTAAACTTGCTTAAAGTGTTTGGCTGTACAACATACATACATGTACCAAAACAAAACAAAAAAAAATTGGGACCCAAAAGCCAAGAAAGGAATTTTTGTAGGTTATGCAGAAACAATGAAAGGATACTGTGTATACATACCTAAAGAAAGGAAGATCCAAACCAGCTGTAATGTTGTTTTTCCAATTGTAGTAGGCAGTGAAGATAAGCAACATATTGGGGCAAACTATTCTTGTAGCAAGACGGATCAAGAGAGTAATGTTATCAGCCTGGATAGTAATGAAGAAGTGAGTGTAATGAATATTGTAACCAATGATGACACACAGCAGTCTAAAAATTTGGAAGATGAAGAAGAGGAAGATTTTTTAGGATTTCCAGTTGAAAGTGACGAAGAGGAAGAAAACAGTAAATGTCCTGAAGAAGTAATCGACGAGGGTTTGAGAGACAGACATACGATACACAGGCCAAAAAGATTAAATGACTATGACCTTGGCCTCACATGCATCAGTGAGCCTGATTGCCCTGTAACATATGAAGAAGCTGTAAACTGTAACCAGGCAGGAAAGTGGAAAGAGGCAATAAATATTGAACTTGAGACTTTAAAAGAAAATAACACATGGATTGAAGGTGACAAACCATGTGGTGCAACTCTCATTGATACAAAATGGGTGTTTAAGATAAAGAGAGACGACGAAGGGAATACCATCTACAAGGTAAGACTGGTAGCTCGTGGTTTCCAGTAACAAGAGATCTTTGACTATTCAAACACCTATGCACCTGTTGCAAAACTTTCAACCTTGAGAATACTTGTTGCTATTGCAAATCAAAAGGGAATACCTATACACTAAATGGATGTTACTGGTGCAGTTTTGTATGGCGACATTGATGAAACTGTGTACATATCGACACCAGCAAGTCTGAACATTGAAAATTAAGGTAAAGTTTTACAGCTGAAGAAATCCTTGTATGGCATGAAGAAATCCCCCAAATACTGGAATGAGAAGTTCGACGAAATTATGAAGCGGGAAGGATTCGGCAGATCTAAAAGTGACTACTGTCTCTACACAAAGGTTAGTGAAACTGCATGCCTGTATATACTTCTTTATGTTGATGACCTCATCGTGGTAGGATCAACTGAAAATGAAATCAATACAGTTAAAGAAAAACTGCGTAAGTATTTCAAAATGAAAGATCTGGGGGAAGTTTCCACTTACCTAGGAACAAAAATTAATCATGACATATGAACAGGAATGACAACTCTGGATCAAACAGCATATCTTAAGAGAGTACTAGAAAAGTTTGGCATGGCAGACTGCACATCAATTGCCACACCAATGGACACAAATTGCAAGTTAAAACTTTAGGAAATAAGAAAAGAAAATAAGAACTGGGAATCAAAATGCAGACAACTGATAGGATGCCTCATGTACGTGATGCTTGGGACGAGACCAGATCTGTACTGGTCAATGGCATACCTAAGTAGATTTCAAGGTAATGCCAGTGAGGAACTGTGGATCGCGTTAAAAAGAGTACTGCGCTATATCAAGGGAACCATCCATATGGGCCTTGTTTATACAACGGGCACACACCAACTACGGGGCTATGTAGATGCTGATTGGGCTGTTGACCCAGACAGTCGGAAATCCACTTCAGGATACGTATTTAAACTGGGAAATTCAACCATCTCGTGGTCATAAAAAAAACAGGGAGCAGTGGCCCTGTCGTCCACAGAAGCCGAGTACATTGCATTAAGCGCAGCTGTTGCAGAAGCCTGCTGGCTTAAAAAGGTACTCTGGGACCTGTGTTTGGAGCAAGTAGATTGTTGTTCTGTGACAGTATATGAAGACAACCAATCCGCTATCAGAGACAGTATATGAAGACAAGCAATCCGCTATCAGAGACAGTATATGAAGACAAGCAATCCGCTATCAGAGACAGTATATGAAGACAACCAATCCGCTATCAGAGTGGTAGAGAACGTATAGAATAAACGACTGAAGCACATAGACATATGGTACCGTTGTGTCAGAAGCAAGGTGAACAACAGGACAGCCGTGTTGTGCTACATCCAGAGTGCAGGACACATAGCAGACCTCTTGACAAAGCCGTTAAGTCGACCCATCTTTGAAAAGCTTAGACACTGTATCGGAGTGCAGTAATGAGTAACTTTTTTGAGAGACTGTATTAGAATGAATAATTAATTTTTTTTTGTTTATTTTTACTCTAGTACTTCTGTTCTTGAGGGAGGGTGTTGAGGGTCAATAAAAGCAGCCACATGCTTTGTAGAAGTTATCTCTGTTGTGCCTATATTATTTATTAAGGTTATGTAATGTGATGTGTGTTTTGTTTATGTTTTGATTGTTTAAGTTTTGATTGTTAAAAAAAAAAAAAAAAACATTGTTGTTGTAAGATGGCTGTATTATGGTTAATGCAAGTGTAGTGAGGCTGTCACATTTGAGACTTCTTGCTTAGTAGTGTAATAAAAGAAAGAGTTAGTTATACATACAGACACTATTATTTCAACATTCGTAACTCTATATTATTTATTACATTTAATACCCATTCAGATCCTATTGATTCAAATGCACCTATTTCAGCTAACATTTTTGAAATACTTATTTCATAATATTCATCTAAATCAGTTGTTTTTGAAAAAATTTATTTTTAGTTTTAAAAGACGTTTCTTGTTACTCTTCGTTATTAATTAACCCCCTATTTTACTTAGCAGTAAAATGTAAATTTACCTGTAAATTATTTTTATTTTAATACTCTTCTATTTTATTTATTACAATTTATAATATAGAATTAAAATATTGCAGGGCCTATTAAATAAACTTAACAATTAATAGAATATGTTTCAATCTATTATAAAATGCTTCTGCTATTACATGTATTTTATAGTCATCAAATTCAACAGTATTTGTTTTTTTATCTGCTGCTTGTATATGTTTTTTACATCGTTCGTGATTTTTCTAATAAAATTTATTGTATTCTTTTCCGCAAATTTCAAATTTAAAAACAAACTTTTTCTCGTTTACTTTTTGGTTTATTTTTATTCATTTTTAAAATAATTTTTAGTTGATGGAGGAAAACCTTTATGAATTCTAAGTTTTTCATGACTTTTTATATTTTTTTGTTTAAAAGAATCTTCTCATTTTTCACATTTAACTATTATTTAATTTTATGTTTTTTCGTATTAAAATGTTTCCCTTTGCGAGAAGGTTTATAATATTTATAACAAGTTTCACACTTGACTTGTGCCTAGCTTTATTTTTGCAAAATATTTTTCTTTTAAATTTAAATAAGTTCCATACGTTTTTAAAAGAGTTGTTTGTATTTAATCTCTTCGATGCAGCTTTGACTTCTCTGTATGCTTTTGACTTCATTTATTACAAAAAAAAAATTCATTAAATTTAATTTTTTTACATTTACGGCTGTTTGTACCTTCTTCAGGTTTATAAAAATATATAATTGGAAATAATTCCCTCATTATAATTCTTTACGTCTCGTTTGGCAATTGTTTTTTTATATTTTTTATGTGTTTTACATTTTTATATAATAACTGGAACCTTCACTCAACATATTTAACGGTGTTTAAGAGTTTAAGCAACTTTCCAATCTTACAATAGATAAAGCTTATCCAATAAATGAAGCTGAATTAGTGGAAAAAAAGTTCGAGCAGTAGTAATTTCAGAAAATTTTAAAGTATTTTTACCTGACAGATATACTAAAAATTCACTGTCAAATTTTAAAAGATGTAAATAGTGGAAATATGAGCTTTGTCTACAATTTAATGAAAGTTTTGGGTAATAAACGAATACATAACATAGTGTTCATTAAATAATTACAATTATTTTGATAGTATATTTTTATGTTTTATGTTAATATTTTTTTGGTCATTTTGCGATGGATTGCGCGCCTTAAATTTTAACGTTATGTTTTTCCCTTTTTTATGGTGATTTTGTAAAAATGTCTTGAGAAAGAAAATAGTGAACGAAATGCCTTAATATTTCGATAATTCCTGAGAGTCCGTTTTTTTGTAAAATTTTGAAAGCGAAAAAAAGGGCTTTGGTCTCGAACATACATATCCTCTACTATCAAACATGTGTCAATTGAACGTAGTTTAACGAAGTACGTTAAAGTTCTGCTTAGGTGTTTTGATAACTTTCCCATACGTACACTTAAGTTTCACTGACGTCACGTGTGTCTATGTTAGTACGTATTGCGGTAATTTTGCGTTTTATGTTTATGTAAGGAAAACAAATTCCTCATTCAAATTAGTGATTATAAACTTACAAGATTCTTGGTAAATGTTCTACATATAAGCTGGCAGTGTGACCATGCCATGCGGATCATTAGAAAACGACATTTCGTGAAAGAAACGTGTAATTTGGCATGTTTTAAATAACATGTAGGAGAGGCAACCCATATCACTTCCACTTTAGTTTTCTGCCGCTTTCAACCTTAGACATGTGAAATGTATGTTTTATAATAATGTAATATTACAGATCCTTTTACGTCACCAGAAGGCCTCTGTCACTCCGGAGAATACATCCCACCTGTCAACGTGGTTATTTTCCCATGACAACAAACTAGGCAGTGATGTCACATCCGGTGAAAGCATGAAATAAAATCCTCGAAGCATCGCGTACTTCTTTCCTCCAAGAACCATAGCGATCTCATGGATAGGTAAAACATAGAAAAGTTTTCCAGAGCAGATATATATCCACAATGTATTAAAAATATATTTGTTATGTAAAACTTTGAAAACGACAGAAAACTTAACGTGAAGTGATGCCGATTGCCTCTTAATCTTTCAAAAATGTTATTTTATATATGGTATAACAACATGGCAAATTACACGATTGTTTCACAAAATATCGTTTATATGCCGCATTTAATTTATTATTTTTTTTTTTAATTTGGAAGTTCTACTAGAACACCATCATGGTCTTTACAATCTTTATATATGTTATAACATTATATTGTTTAAGTGTACGGTGGACTATTCTGGGTGAAGAGAGGTAATAAAATAATACAGAACCATACGGAACCCGGCAGATAGAGGCGTTCATCACGCTTGTCGAGTAATGCGACGGGAAAATATAGAATCAGTAGACGGCGAGGCCTTGTCTGGAAACGTATCGAGACAGATGTGTGGCCGAGGCTGGCGGGCAGCAGATAGTAGCAAGGACACAGAGTAAATAGCAATTTATTATGTCACGCTCATAAATATTGCAGCGGTGAGCACCGCCGTACCTTACCAATATTGTTTATTATGAAACTGACTGACGTGATCGTATCTGAACTGAATGTTATTTGGTCACTTCTGAGAGCCGTACGTATTCTAAAACAGTGTTCCAACTTCGCAGTTTCAACTACACTATTTTGAAAAAACTGGGGACTAATTCTCAAATTAAACCTTTGTAGAAATATATATATTTTCCTTACAAAATGTACAAATAAACATAGTGGACTTTTGGTAACGTAATAAGCATACTGTTTCCAACACTGTGGTGAAGTACTCTATTTGTAGATATACAGAATTTTTTGTTTATGTAGTCATAGTATGACAACATGAACAAAAATATTGTGTATACTATGTCGCACTTTAATATACCGTAAAGTGAGGATACTTTGCCCCTGCCTGGGTAACTTTGCACCACCTAATTAATTTCAATTCAAATGAAAATTTCAAGAAACCCTTTACGTTCAAGTGTAGTTAATTACTTCTGCTGTGAATGGAGAATTTTGTATGTCAAAAAAAGCTTCAAACATTTAATTTAAACAAAAAAAAAATAGTGGTGCAAAGTAACCCCAAAATTTGGCAAGCTATCCCCACCTAACGGTACTAATGTTATCAATTTGGTTCTTTAGTATTTTTAGGGTGAACATTGATAAATGCATATATTTGGACAGAGTCCTAACTGATACATCCTGTCTTTGTGATAAGTTAGTAATATCGTAATTTTTAGCAGACGACAAGTCACTTAATGGTATTAAATCCAGAACGATTGCAATGTATTCTATTAAGGAATTTTATTGCTGTATAGGAAAACATTTTTGTGAGGTGGTATTATAGCTCAACAAGACTATATATTATTATATGCTGCGGCGTATAACAGCTTTCAGGGAATGCATTCATGAAATATGAAATTCTCAACTAACTTACCTAAACACGCATATCTCGTACTAATAATTGAAAGCCTCGTGACATTTTTCAATATATCACTAAATATGTAAGAAATAATTAATTTTCCTTGTGCTTGTGTCTGGAATTTTTACATGCAGTATAACAATATTATTTGTTTCCTCTCGAAAGTGTTCAAGACACGCTACTCAAAGTTCTACATGAACTTGTTTTGTGTGAAAGTGTCTGGACGACAGATTTTCGGGAGCAGTATAGGCATGTACCACGTGATACAGCTACACTTTGTGCTGTATATACAATGGCAAACTTGAGTATTCAGTTGAAGGACCCATCACCTGCACACAAAATATGCAGGTTATAAAAAACAATGTTTGGTTAGTATACAATCATTATCGGTACGTTAATTAGTGTACACGAGAGCTTGGTATAGTCCATACTACCAACTATTGCACTTCCGTGATAGGCTGGTACAGTTTTCTAAAGTCTCTTATGCATCACAACTTGGTTTCTAAATATTAGTTTAGTCTCATGTCAACATAGTTTCATCTTCATTCGCTCGTTCAGTTTACTAATCCATTGTTCCACAATTGTAATACATTGTGTTCAGATCATGGATTGAAAGCTAACAACTGTGAAATAGTGCACTTGTTCGTGGTATAAACTACTAAGTATCCACAATTTAAGGATCGGTTGATTTGTGAAGCTATGTTGGCCCTTGTAGGGGGTTGGTGGTGTTCCAAACTGTGGAAATGTCGCAAGAACATTATATCTTCCACTTTAAGATTTACAAACTAAAGTAAGCAACACAACGGTCTGGTGCTGTCGCCACGATGTGACGCCTGAAATGTGAGCGACGCAGTTGTACATTTCTTACAATAGTGTTGTCTCAAGGCAAAAGATCTCAAAGAATGACTACAGAATAAAAGTTATTCAAAAGGATCCCATACTAGTATACTTAGAAATATTATAAAAATAACTACTTGTAGAGACAAACTCTGGAGAAATATTTGCTGCAAAGATCAGAAAGAAACTTAAACAATACGATGCCTGTAGAAAGAAACTGCAGCATGCTGATTATCTATAACCTATAAGGTGGCAGTCGCGTAAAGGTTGCAATTTAGATGGTTGGAATATCTCTACTTGGTAGGAAAGGTTGTGCTGCGAAAACGATCAAAATATCAGTGTAACAGTCACGAGATAGTAAAACTAAGTACAGTATGTTACTCAGACAAGTACGGGAGATAGAGAGTGTGCTAACCATAGGGTCATACAACTTGTATCTTAGTTACGTAGGTCACTGCACGCCGTCTTCCCAGGGTCAACGAAACTGGAACCAGTAGCAGGGATTCTTACACATTTGACATTATTTCGTCTTTGTTCCTAAAATATATAAGGTTTTTATTATTATGTAGGCCTAAACACCGTCACTATACTTCCTTACAAACTAGCGCATTGGCATACTCTGAGATGTGCCGCACTTACATTATACAAACAATATAACATATACATCGCGCAAAGGTACGCGGCCAGCCTGTCCAATGGCACGTAGCTTTCTGTACAAGATGGGAGTAAGGGATTCTGCTTGAGGTCGAAATAACTGCACAGTACATCTTCCGTAGCCATCACAGGCCTTTGTACGGAGTCATTCCTGAATTCACTTGAAGAAGTAGATGCAGAAACAAACGCAATCAAAAGAAAAACGTATGATCGTGATTCAGCTAAACAGCCGTTAACACATATTTTATTATGTCTCTGATTATTAGATTTTCTTGACCTGTTGCTTAAAGACACTAGTTTCCATTAAAATAAACTGTAGCTGTTACTGTCAGTTTACAAATGATGAAACAAACTTGTCGAAACAATAAATATAAACACGAAAAAAGAGAGAGATAACTACCTATTGCAATGCTCCAAGGTTATATTTCTGTAGTTCTCTTCTTCGAGAGTAAAAAGAACACGTTTTTGTTAACGGCTTATTACAGCTGAGCACAAAGCATTGTCACAACATGGCTTTCATAAATGTCCATGTGATCCAAGCGAAGGCCATCTCCCTGTCCTTCACTTCTACTCTGGCATCAATCATAGCGTTGGTTTGCAGCAGTAGTTCTTCATATGTCTCAGTCCTGAGCCAGCCTCTTGACTTCTACACAATATGTACAAGTTGCCAAGATCCATCTGCAGCTCTCTGATGCCTTCCATCTTGCTGCTTGAACTCCTTTTTATGTCACGTGGATGTAACTAACAAATACATCCATTTTAGGTGTTTCTCCTCATCATTTGAATCCCCAGTAAACATTGCTCCGTTCAAATATTTATAGCACATCATCTTTCGTCACCGTATCCACTAATGATATAGGTTACATTATCCAGTAACAGAACATTTCGGTATCTTTAAGCTTCCTCCTCTCCGCAGCTTGAATCATTCAAGTCTCACATCTATATAAGAAGACGCTTTGACATATTTGTTCACAAGATTTTTCCCTAACTGCAAGCTTCTATAATTGTAGGTGAAAGTATTTTTTATTATTAAAGGTTCATTTAGTCTGCATTAATTGAATTACTGTTATTTTACTTCGCCATTCAGATATGCTCCTCCCAAGGTACACTAACTCGTCTACTTTCTCCAGTCACTGTTTCCAAGGTCAAATCAGTTCTTGTACTGTGTCTGCTTACTACAAGCATGCGTGTTGATCTGGAGTTTGTATTCTGTTCCTACTTTAGTTTACATTTCCTCCAGATAATCACATTTCTTATGTTCGCATTGCAAATACGAAGAAAGAAGATGTGGGTTTGGCCTGAATGTTTGTGGACTGCCAGTAACATAGCACTCGGTAGATAATAGCCTGTCATTCAAGATCTGTATCTTGGCGAGAAGAGATGTGTCGTTAGGAGTGCAGCCAGAATGTGCTCTGAGTCTGTCGTAGCGACGGAGAAATATGTTTTGTAATGTCAACCTTACATACATTTGTGAATAGCTTCGAGAAGCGCTAAGTGGGCCGAACATTTAGATTGCGAACATACTTTGTCTCGACTTAACAAGGGAGTTCCTTCTTCTCAGCTGCGTTAAATGAACACAGGCAATGTTATTGCCTTTCGTATCTTGCTTTGAAAGCAAGATTGGGTTTTGTCGTACTAAATACGAATTTTTTTTTGTTGCCGCCAACACTCCCGTCTTTCAAACAACTATTTAGTTGGAGCAAATCAATTATTACACTTATTAACAACAAAATAAGATAGTATATGTAAATTGGCATAAGCAACGAAAACATTTCATTGCCACTAAATAAATAGTTCATTTCGTTACATCAAAACCATCTTATTTCGCTGAACAAAACATTTCTCTTGGTGTTGTGTATTCTGAAGTAACTTGAATAATGTGTGCAGTTGGTTAGAAAACTTGCAAATATTTAGGATATAATTTCTTGTCACCAGGTCAATTATGAAATTGTTTCAGCGGCCAATCAACAAAACGCAAACAACAAAACACATGGCTTCAGAATCATCTTGTGCTTACAGATAATTAGAGTGAGTGAGAAGTTTTGGTTAGCGCTTAACATCGAGGTCTTTAGCGCTGGCGAGGGGTGACATGAGGTGAATATGGAGCAGCGTTGGAATGAACAGGCGGGGAAAAAGGGAGATCCCCGAGAAAACCCACCGACCAACCGGATCGTCCGGCACGATTCCTACGTGCGAAAACAGACAATGAGAGAAATGCAAAATAATTGAATATACCCGGTTAACGACTTGTTCCATATATAAGGTACGAGCAGTAACATTTCGTATTTTTAACAGATTTCAAGAAAAGTAGGTTCTCAATTCGGTTGTACTTTTTAAGTTTGTTGCCTCAGAACTCCGTAATTTATAAAGCTCTTTAGATTATTATTTTTTGTTGGAAAGTGGATATTTTCCAGGAGGTCCCATTTTAATTTCAGTGGCATTGGACTTTGGATTTCGAAGGTATAGCAGAAAACTCCTCGAAATCGAATAGGAAATGTGTAGTGATTGAGATATTGTAAGGTTTATGACAATCCAAGACTAGGTACGTACCTAACTGTGGTCAAGGACGTTCTGGACTGACTTGGACTGCGAAGACACAACGAAACTACTTAACAACAAACAACACGAATGTGGAAGGTAGGCACAGGAACTCCGTAAAATATCATGAAATAAAAAAGCAAAAGAAACACACAACACCGATTTCAAAAATCTACTCTGAAAAATAAAGCACTAAAATTGGAATAATTATTACGTTGTTTTAGACTTCTCAGAATACACTCAATTTATTAGGACAATACATTACAATTATTGTTGTTATTGTGTCGATGCCAGCCAAGGTTACAATATGTAACAAAGTACCGTGAGTATACATCTAATATAACGAAATTTAACGCTGACTGGAACTAAGCATTTGTTAATCGACACAAAGATAGCAGCTACGCGGCATTGAACACCACGTGGTACAGTATACTAGGTGTTGGGAGGAGAACAGCTTCAGTGAGCGACACGAATGACGGCAGACACGTGAGGGCAGACACCGTTAGCAGTTGTGTCCAATATATACATTTACGATTGTATTAGGTTCTGGTTTCTTGATGCTTAGAATAGCCTTAAGGTATTTAGATTTGTTTTACACAACATCTGTGTTGATTTGTCAATAGATTTTATTTTATTGTGGGTTTTTCGGCAATACGACAACATTCGCCCGCGTATGCCCAAAGAACTGTTATGTTCGTAATACGAACCCATTGCAAGAATCTGTTATGTTCGTAATACGAACCCATTGCAAGAATCTGTCATGTTCGTAATACGAACTTATTGCATGAATCTTTCAAAGATAACAGGTATAGTTACGCTTGTTTGTAATTGAGGTGACGCTTTAGGCATTTGGGTTTATTTGTAAATCGGTTTAGTTATGTATTGCTACATTATCTAATTAACGTAACTTTAAAGAAATTGTGTCAATTTTAGGAAATTTTCCAAAATTTCTTAAAAGCTTGGTTGGCACCAACTCCAAAAATAATATTATTATCCTAATAAATTATTTGTATTATAAGTAGACCGTAAATAACATAATAATTTTTGAATTTTTAGTGAGATATTTTAGAGTAGATTTTTTCAAGTCGATTTTGTTTGTTAAAAAATTTTTATTTCTTGATTTTTATCAATGATCCGTCGGCAAGACTCCACAGTCCTATGTATGTTCCAGCATTCAGTTGGTTATGTCGCAGGTATCGCATGCAGCGGAAGGCTACACTGTTCATACATTAATAAACATACAACCCAGTGACGTAACAATAAATGACATGGGTTGTGTATAACTTTCCGTCTGTTGTTAACAGAAATACGGATAAAAGAAGTCACTTGGCTCGAGGAACTTGGTACGAAGCAGTGATGGTACTTTTTCCCCTTAAATAACACAATAAACTAAAGAAAGTAACTGTTAACAAATATAACTCTGAAATACAACAGGCATTCAGATCAGCAACGGCATCGATTTCATATAGAAAATTCCAATTTTAATAACCTCTTTATGCTCCAGTGCTTGATTACCTCAAACGCGAAAAATAATAGTCAATTAAAAACAATGCTTATTTGCTGGACGTAATTACCAGCGAGTGAATGACTCGGTTAAGTAAAAATTTCTGTTTAAATCCTGCGGTTTCAATTTGGGATGACGTATAGTGAATTATCAAATTTTTTCCCAATTTAAATTATTCAGTGCTGTAACACTTTGAAATATAATATTTAAAGTAAGCAATTTACTATTGTATGGTTCTTAGGTTTAAGGATACTTGTTTATAAGAATATTTTGAATTGATCTACGACTAATTAAGTTGGTAGTTTATTAACCAACGTTCTTTAGTCGGATTTCTGGGCCACTTAGTAAAATTTCCAACCAACTGCACTGAAGTACAAGGGATATTATTAGTCTCAATTATCTTTGGAAAAGGTGATTCAAAGAATTTAGCGTCTCAAGTGGTCTTAATACACTTTATTCTCAAGCTACGTTCACGAAATAATAAAATAAGTTTTAAATAACAAAACTATGATGGAAACTCTCATTAAAGATAGGTGCTTAGGTTTGTTGTCTGTTCCGGCCTCAAACTTACAGATGTCATTCAACACTTGTTCCGTTCACAATTAATTTTAGACTTTCTTTACTTAAGAACTGTATTTTAGAATCATGTTCGTAACAACTGCCGCTTCGTTTTGTATCTCGGCATCTAATGTCCAGTTTCTAGAGGTGGAAATACACAATTTCTACGCATAAAAGTTTCACTATAACATGATTAATGAACGTTGTAAAGTTATAATATCATCGGAAAACATATGGACGTCACAGAGCTCAGCTGACAATAGGAAGACTGTGCTACTTGCTGTACTTAATCAAGGGCAACATCTTTACCGCAAGCTCAGCATTGCATTGCAAATTCAAAACACTTAAACCGCTCGCATCATAATGTGTTTGGAATGCTGTCCTCGAGACAATACTACCAAGGGCTCTTCTATCGACATCAGTTGTTTCTTCTATCTACGTGTAATGTATCAGTTCCCACGATGAATCTTCAGCGTAGACTTTCAAGACCGGAGTCACGAAGATCTCAACTTCTGGAATGAAGCCACGATTTATTTATGATTTTCTTTGACATTTTGGCATGCAGTACTTGTCGCTAACCATCATCAGGGTTTAACTGAAATTAAGTTGTTAATTTGCAACCCACGTATATACTATATGTTCTAGCAGTCCGGCCATGAGACATCAACTGAGCAGCTGGAACATAATTACTATGTACAATACTTATCCGAGTTTGAACGTAACACGACATATGTCACGCTAGTCTCTGTGACTAGTGGCAGCTTCACTTCTCACCAATACTGCTACTTGTAATATATCAACTACGGCATCTGCATCCTGACAGACCAAAGTACGGGTCGTGAGTCACAACTGAAACTGTTGTACACAACATTGTCTGTCGAGGTGAACCACACGATACACCAATCTGGTTATAGGAACCTAGGTTTCCGAACTTGTGACATCGTGACCTCGGATAACACACGTGAACTTGACGGTGGTGGGAGAAACCTTAGTGTAGCCATTATGATGGTACCGACAACTGTTGAAACGTCTGAGAACGCTAGCAATCAGAACACAATGAAGGGAAAGCAACTGCGAGTTAGGGGGTTATTTAATACAGAAGCTAGAAAGTACATAACTTGCGCATTTCTTCCTCAAACACCGAAGATCATCATCGAGGCAAAGACTGGTATTCGTGCCAAATTTGAATTAAGGCAAAGTATACACACTGTTCCTATTAGTTAGCCACGTCGTGAACTTTTAAAAGTCACCTGCACCAAAATATTTTACGCCTCTATTTTCAAAACATCAATTTGATGTGGTTAAAAAATTTGTCGTGGATCTTTTTTTCGGGTCTCCAAAAACACTCAGTCAAATGAATATTGATGGAAAGTTGTGTAAGCTGTAAGAGGTAGGTATATACACACATATTGAATGTATGTTAGTTAAGTGTCGTATATTGAAGAGATAACATGCATCTTGTGTAGCTGATGAAAAAAAAAAAGGAACACAGTTTCAACAATTTAAAAATAACGTCTGACTCTTCATGGCTGTGAGAACAAACGTAAAGTTCGCCGAAAGCCGTTAAAGTGTTGCCGCGCGGTAGGTTGAATATGTCGGAGATTGAAGATTACCATCGGGACGAGGTTTGATCCCATCCCAGGACGAACCAAGGAACGAAGATAACCTAGGAGAGGGTTAGGAAGTGAGTAAGAGGATAAAGAAGACTGGCTGCAAGTGAATTCCAACTTCGCAAGGATGTAACTCCGAGGAACTTCAATATGGCCGGGAACCTTCTAACTCGAGGATTCTCTGTGGCCGGGATAGCGTGGCGTTCCAGGCACGACTAAGACATTTACTGAAGGCCATGTTTGTTGATCATGCCGTCTGTAATCGGAAGATAACACCTCATTGGCCTGTTCACGCGGTGATGTAGTAGTCAGGCAGTCTACAATGCAAACACTTCCTACGCAGTAATGTAAGTTTTTAATCCACAAATATTATAAGACATTTAGTATACTTCAGCTTGACTGGATTTGTTTGTATGGACATACTCCATTGCGAAATAAATGACTGTCACAAGAAAACCAAAAGTAAAAATAAGACAAGAAAACATAAAAAGGAGAGTATGCTTTAGTCAATCAGGATACATACACAACATGAAATTCCAAAACTGGAATATGGTCAGATAAAACAAGGAACAAACAGAAAATAAAAGAAATAAAAAAAATATAAAAAACCTAAGTTGACATGCGACACAACGATGAGACGAAACGAAACACAAACAGAATTACAGCAAATGACACAACGATGAGACTAAACAAAACACAAAGGTGTAGGACGTTTCGGGAACTGGAATCTGTTCCCGTCATCAGGTAGACACACAGGGTTCAAGAACACGCGACTCGTGTTCCTGAACCCTGTGTGTCTACCTGATGACGGGAACAGATTCCAGTTCCCGAAACGTCGTTCATACTGACTGTTTGGAAAACTACTGTGTTTTATTTCGTCTCATCGTTTGTGTTGTTTGTTGTTTTTTCTGTTTGTGTCCGACCTTTGTGTTTTGTTTAGTCTCGTCGTTGTGTCATTTGCTGTAATTCTGTTTGTGTTTTTGTTTCGTCTCATCGTTGTGTCGCATGTCAACTTAGGTTTTTTATTTATATTTTTTGTTATTTCTTTTATTTTCTGTTTGTTCCTAGTTTTTTTTCTGACCATATTCCAGTTTTGGAATTTCATGTTGTGTATGTATCCTGATTGACTAAAGCATACTCTGCTTTTTATGTTTTCTTGTCTTATTTTTACTTTTGGTTTTCTTGTGACAGTAATTTATTTCGCAATGGAGTATGTCCATACAAACAAATCCAGTCATGAACTCCCATTGCACAGTTCTTACTTCAGCTTGTTCATAGAGCAACTGTATACAGCATTGTTAATGTAAAAGTCTGATATCACCAGTACACATTGTTACTGTACGAGTCTGATAACATCAGTACACATTGTTATTGTACAAGTCTGATAACATCAGTACAGATTGTTAATGTACAAATCTTATAACACTAGTACAAATATGGTTGTTTCTTAAAGATGTACAGGAACGTTATCATTTGTCTACCGCGATCAATTTTACCAAACGTACTGTTTTAAAATTCCTTTACATGGGTGTGGTAAATCTAGAAACAATGTTTACAGTGTACCACCACAGCCATTCAGGTTTGATTCCTTGAGAATCAACATGGCTCAGGCGTGCAGGATATGTGGCGGATTTGTTTTCTGGAAGGTGCTTCCTCCGGGCTTGTCTATCATGTACAACTGCCAGTCCAACGTTCTCCTCGGCCTTCTTTATGCCTTGATGATATTTCCAGACATGTAGGGTTCTGACAGCGTGACATAAGAGCCCAGGTATAGTGTTCAACTTGTCTGTCAACAACTCACTCACTCCTAGAAGTATATGTAAATGTCAATCCACGCTGTTTACTAGAGCAAAGTCGCCATGGCTGCAAGAAGGTTACAGTTCATGTATGTTCGGAAGGTAAAGTAAACACAACACAAATGCCAGTCATCCAGACGTCCTGAAGAATTATTGTGACTGTCGTTAGGAAAAGGGATACTGTATTCATTGTGCCAATTTTTCAGTAGAATTAAATAGAAATTGTCTATACTATTTCAGTTTTACGAAGAAAATATGAAGTAATCGTTGATTTTGAAATTACCTTATAGGCCTGCTTAAAACAGGAATGGAAATATAAATTATAATGCTAAGAAAAGACACATTTGCTGTATCCTTTAATTTAAACAATTATTTTATATATTTTTTATATTTCGTCACCAAACGTAATATTTAAAATTTTATAGATACTATTTTTTTTTGTAAAACCAACATTTTGCAGCATTTTTTGCGGCAAAAATTGTTTAAATCTCAAACCTGTCCGGGGAAATTAAGGCCACGTTACCTAGGCATGGTCATATATTACATGGAATGTGATTGAGCTGGAGCAGTGATGGAATGAAAGAGTAGAGGAAACGGGATAGCCCAGAGTAAACCGACCGACCACGGTAACATCTGGTACCGTTGATCCCGGGGATTGAACAAGGATACCAACAGTACAGCTCTAGAGGTCTAACGAATATGACGCTATGATCTCCTTGCAGAGAATATTCTCTCAGTACAGTACAAGTGGGTCACGTGTCTAAAAAAAACAGTGCGTTATTTAAAGTCATTTTGGATATTTTTTTCCAAGTGACCTTGAACGTTTGTGCTCGAGTCCTTATCTACACACAGCACTGCTCTTGGGAGAAGTGCACAGTTTACAGTTCAGACAACTTAGTGTCGTGTAACTTATCAAAGGTGCCGTATTACTGCAGCACGTTGTCTAAGACCGAGAGTCGGCAGAGTTGTAAGGGCGATGCTGGCACGCACGTAATACACAACACCGCCTCTATGTACGAGGCACTGAACGAACATGCAGACTATCAGCGACTACCCTATCACTGTATGACGTCATTATCAAGGTAAAACAGTGTTGTATATCTGTCGGGTGCTTTTAAGACCTTGCTCTTTATTTGTGAAGTTGTTTGGAAAATATTTTTAACGTAAATTAATACATGCATCAAAAATTTATTATTACAGTTTTTACACTCATATATCACAGTTTGTATCTGAATTTTTCTGTCACAATACACCTAACAGATTTTTAGATTTTTGCTCCTGAAATATCACATATTTTGTTGTCAAAATAAGCCAAAATAAAGCAAAATAATTTTTTGCTAGTAAACGGTACATTGTTTTAAAAAAACACAACTGTATGCAGTCTCAAATTTTTTCAAAGCATTTGGTTAAAAATATTTAAGTTATTTGCAATTTTTTGAAATAAATGAAAGATCACGGCCTTAATATCCGGCAACGAAATTCTCCCGCCTAAAAATGTAGTTTGAAATTGTCCTTTTAGTTGTCTCATTTCCACGAAAGAAGGCTAACACACAGTTATAAGACGAAATCTGTGACACAAGTATTACTGAATGCTAATCATATGCAGACGAAAATTCAAAATGCTGCCAAATAATGCTAATGATGGTATGCAACTGAAGTTCTCTGCACAGTTTGGTAACCTGGGTAAGCAACGCTTTAAAGTTCAGGAGAAACCAGCACTGAATATCAACATAATGTATATGTATTATGTTGCTGAGGTTTGTTTACAAACAACAGTTCTCGGTGGGAATAAGCGGTCGTTATTGGAAAACTACTCCGAACAGTTGAAAGACAACTCGTGAAGTTTAGGAACGTGAAGAGCAGCAAACATATCCTTTACCTGTAGGAATTATTCCAAGGTTCATTCCAGGTCCTGATGTGATAAGATACATCATCTTAGTGTCAAAGTTTCAAGACGGTGTGTATGGAGAGAAAAATGTTGGGGGAGTAACTGCAATGTTATTGGTCTCCTTGTTTAATCCTGATACGACACAGAAATAGAATTACCTGACTTGGTTTGATGGTGTATTTAAAACACGAGGGCTTTCTCTTCCTCTGGACCAACCCTGGGACTAACAACAAAATATCGTTTAAAAAACTAAAAAATAATTTTATAAAACTCTTTTGTAGCAATATGAACTAAAAGTTGAAAATTCTCTTCAAATATAAATATTTTGATCGACAACTTTAGGATGTCTGACAATTCAATATAGTTAATATTTTTAATAACCTTAAATGAAGAATAAAATCGTTTTCCAAAAAATTAAATACAAAAACTTTAGGTGCTTGATTTCAGTTATCTTAATTTTTCACCGTATTTTTATTCTTAAAGTGTATTATGAAAAGTAAACAGAGAGCATCAAACGCTAGGATTTCAGATAAAGAAGCTCGGAATGTAATATATCATCATTGAGTCTGATTACTTTTCTTCCTCTCTCTCTCTCACCCTCTCTCTCTCTCTTTTCTCTCATGATAATGACAACAACTTTTCTTGTTGCTTCTCAGAAATGAAACGCTGGAGGGAAATGCTACCACTTGAAACCCAAGTTAAAGTTATTTAAATAACACGGAGCCTAGCTTTTCTTCCGTTTTACACGCGGAAGACTTCTAGAATCAGAGTTACCCGAGCAAATTAAACCTTCAGAAATGCTTGCGAAAATTTCGTTTTATGGTTTTATAAACTTAGACGGATAAACTGTATAACTACAGGCTCAAATTTCCTTCTCTCAGCTTCTCAGTGTTTTTGTACGTCTTAAGAAATTAGCACGGAAAGAGGTTAACTCTAACTTCTCGCATTTCCCTGATAACTCTACTAAATTGTCATTTATAGGGCTTAGGCCAACAGAACTGGTGATGAAATAGGAGCAGATACTCCACATATGAATCACGTAAGTTAATGGGTGTTAAATCTTACGTGTTATTTGAACTGGATAATTGGCAAGCACGCATAAGCTCTTCACAAGCTGATGAATGTTCGTGTTACAACAATCTAGAGACGAAAAGACATTGCCAGTGGAACAAATGTTAAGAAACTTGGTGTAAGAAACGAGTACATACTTTGTTTCAGATCGTCAGAGGGTGGTTGCTGGCAAAATTTAATACATTTCATATGCAATAAACTTGCAATTAATATCGTTGAGCAGTTGATCATTAAGTTAATTATTGTTCATAAAGGTGTGTACTTAGCGACTAAATTAATACGTGTAATAGGTACGTTTTGTTAGTGAAGTGTAAAGCTACGTACGACACGTATCTCTGGATTCCCTTTCAATAGTCATATTCCTCGGTCAGGTAGTTTACCGTATGTTTTCACAACATCTAATTAAAATCACGGTTCGTCGAACTGTGTGGTGATACATATTGTAGCTCTGCCATAAGTTCTTTCTACGCGGAATGGAAACGTAGGATGTCAAACGGGCGACTGGGATTCTCAATTGTCAATGAAATAACAATGTGTGACTCACTTGTGCTGTCATACTTCAATTATTGTGCAGGACTATCTGTTGGTCTAGACAAAAAACAACAATATAGAATTCAAATACTTCAGAATGCGTGTGTATGATGCGTCGACAATCTAACGAGTTATTAACACAGATTCACTGGCTGAATATGCACAATAGGTGCCAATTTCACTTTATCATTTAACTAATAAATATTCAGCCTTTTAATCTTGTCAGATTACCTGTACATATAATTTCACGAACAATCATTTGAACACAAGTATAATTCGAGACAAGATAATAATCTCCAGATACTAAAACATCATAGCACCACCTTCAAAACGTCATTCAGCTACCAGGCGAGCTGTTTTTGTAATGACATGCCGGACAACTTACAGCAGTGTAGTTCAATATTAATATTTAAGACATGGTAACGCAACCTGCTACACAAACAACAGGTGTGTAATACTTACCTGGGACCACACACCATATCAACTATGGACCTTCCCAGCATCATTACTTTTTTTATATTTTTCTATTTATTTGTATATCATAGTAACATTTTAAATTCCAATTGATATTGACAGACGAATGTTGTGTCGAGACATCTTTTAGAGCAATATTGAAATACAGTACCTAAACAATGCCTCTCCAAAAACACTGAGGAATATCTGCTATAATCTGAGTTATTCGTCAGTGTACCTAATTATTTTGCCCTTTCCTTCACTTCTTTAAAAGTTAATCAGTTTTATTTGTCAGACTCAAGACTATTATAACAATGATTCAATATGGCGAACGCTTCATCACCGTTCAGTTCAATCTGATGTTTGTTTAGAGTATTTCTGCACTCCGGACCAACTTGGCAACTGGTCTGGAATATTCATGCAAGTCCTCTATCAAAAGGCAAAACAGGTAATATCTTGTGCGAATGAGGTGATTTGTAAAGTATTATTGTTCAAACTATTCATAAACACAGCCAGATGTTCCAGGGTCTTGATAGCCGCACGGGGCGATTCCGGCAATCGTCGTAGGAAAGTCATAAACTCAACACCTCGTGGTTATTTGTAGCCGTATTTTTTTCCGGACACAGAGTCCCGTTTTCTGTAATCTTGCTCTGCTGCGATAAGCATATTTTGTTAAACTTTGTTTTATACAGTATCATGCAACTATTTCGACGAATACAGTACAAGGTGATATTGATTTAAAACAGCGTGATGTGTACAACACGCCGATTTGAAGGTCATAAAACTTCGAGTAAAACACGCCGAGGTTCATATTTCACTGCATCCACGATTACAACAGGCGTCAAAACAACTTACAAAAAAACCAAACGTTTCGTAGTATCTAATATTGACTCTTTGAACAAGTGCAGAATATAATTATCATATACAGAGCTATAATGGTAATGTTTATACGTAACACAGACATTTACACGAGAACATGTTATTATTGTTATGAATGTTGAGTCATATCTACGGAGGTGATTTATCGCGGATAAAGTTGAGTGTTTTCTAGGCTTCATGACGCTTTTCTTTGTATTTTCGTACATACTGTCTATAGTAATTATAACGAGTATGTATCATACTTGTACAATCTGTTCAGCATCCTTCAAAGTAACTACTACTGGTTGTTCTAAAGGTAACGGGGAATACTCCTGGCATGAACATATTATATATCGTCATCATATTATAGCGCATCTGTCTGGTCGAAAGTATTGTTACAAGTTTGCTGCATAAAACTTTTCATATGGGCAATTCCCAGGAGTTCTTTTGGGATAGAGGTCTTATAATTATAAATAAAAGAGTTAAATTAAGTACTGGATTTAATAGCTCATAAAGCTACGAAATACACAAAACAGTATTCAACTATAACTCTCACAGCACAATTAGTTATGCATACAAATAGTACTGTGCCACAGAACGTTAATTAACTTTGACTATTAAAGCACAAGAATATTTACCATTAATCACTTAAAGACAACAAATCACAATAAAAGTTCAGTCATATATCAAATCAACAGTTACTCTCAAATAGTGACAATGTACAACCTTAACAGTCCTAAGGGAGGATGGCTCACCATGTACAGTGCAGCACCCAGAGTGCACCACTGTCTTCACTCTTGAGGTCTTCGGTTCGACTCTCGTCGCGCACCTCTCTTCACCTGTCGACCCGCCGCAACAGTCCTCTTGTCTCACCCAGTACTGCTTCGAAGGTATGGGCTGTAGCCTCGCAGTAGACACCGACGTCACCAAGATGTCTTCCTGACATCACCAAGATGTCCTCACCAGCCTCTCTGCACAAGCTAGCACCTCCTCCGAGCAGGACGAATAGCGAACTATCGAAGCACTCCTTCTTTTGAATCACCAGGTAGACAGTCTCCTCAAGCAGCCAGTTACTGCCCTCCTCGACACAACACCGTCAGTGTTGTTCTCCACAGCTCGCCACATCTGCAGCACTCCAACACAACACCACAAGTGTTGTTCGTCCTTCCTGCAGTCCGCTGGCGTCACAGCCTCGACACCAACCACCACTGACATGTTGCCATCCTCGAGACGCCACACCTCGTCAGCTCAGTCGCGCCGACACAACACCTAAGTGTTGTGTGTTCCTTCTGTAGGGCGCTGATGTTACTCAGACTCGTCACCGACCACCACTGCCGTGTTGCCATCCTCAAGACGCCACACCTCGTCAGCTCCGCCGATGTTACATCAGCCTCGACGCCATCGTGATTCCGCCTTCAAGGCGCTGGGTTCTCATCTCTGCGCCGCCGCCAGTGTCTCCTCTCAGCCCGTCACTTCTCAAAGCGTCCATCGCCGCCCCAGTGGCAACGCCGCGCCTAAGGGCGCTGCCTCACACCACTCTTGGTTCTCACTTCATACTCGCCAGACTCCAGACTGACTGCACAATACTAGACTGACTCCTCAAGACTCACTACAAGACTATCACTTCCCGACTCCACAAAACTATCACTTCCAGACTAAGACTTCCTCACTGACTCATGTTGCGCAGTACCGAGGCTTTTATACGGCCCCTTCAGTGACGTCAATAGCTGATGAAACATGGTGACCTGAGATCTAAAATTAGACATTACCACGGTCGTACCTGTTGTTAATCACGTATTAGCACTGGCGTCATCGGGGCATCCCATGACGTCTCTCGGGAGTTGCGACATAGCTGCGAAACCCATGACATTACTGGTTGACTCACAGGGCTGTCCACCCAGCATGATGTAACGTGCCTGCTGCCAGGCCAACACGCAACAGTACGTTCCCTATGTCAGTTCTCAGATGACTGAGGTGCGAAATGGATTTGCGTAGTCTGTATACTGTGATGGGTAACTTCTGGAGAGTAAAAAGTTTTTATCATGAGTTCTGAATTAACTGTCATATATTTTGAACAATGAGATGCTTATGTGCAATTTTAAAACGAAACTCTTTAATCCGATACTGACCCAATAAATTTGTTTTTATCCTCTCGTTATTTTCTCTAAGGCTTTCCGCAATTCTGCGTTCGTACGTACATTTCCCATTCGCAAGAAGTGTCTGTAACAAACATTCTTATTTTATTTCCTTATCATGGTTCACTGGAGAGTTAGAATGAGCTGTACATCGCGAGGTCGATTGTTTCACTTGGTAGTAGGTGAAGTGGGGACTGTACTTTAAATCTGAAGAGCGAAAGACGAAGAAATGGCATGAAGTGATAATCGTGCAGCGGAGCTCGGCAGCGAACAGTTAATTCTCTCAAGAGTGGGTGTCTTGTTGGCACTTGACTGCCCCCCTTCCACTCCTGCCCTCGCCCAGCAACTTGCTAGGACATCGTAAAGCACAAGCAGGGGTTGATGTTTCCTCGGCGACAAACGAGTTCCTCGTCAGGTCTTGTGAGGGAGGTGGGGTGGGGCAAGTTGAACGCGCGTAACGATGCTTGTTGTTGACAGTTAAACTACTGTGCAATTACAAGTTCCCCTGAGCTCTACCCCCACACCCCTCCACCCACCCCTTCATCATGGCGGCCAGCGACCAGCGACATCTGCCTCTCTGGTCGACACGTCACCAGTGTTGTCGTCTTCATAGAAGTCGTCCCTCGAGGGGCAATGGCGACAGTTCTTGTTCTTGTTGACGAGAGCATGGCGTCTGTACTGGACAGGAGGTATGGTGGTGGTTGAGTGGTGGGGGAGGGAAAGGGTCACCCTGGCTGTAACTGTCCCTCTGTATCTTGTACAACAACAACAATTCACTTCACCCTTTTGCATCCACAGTTGTGTTGGATCGCACTGAAACTTGCAATAACTCGTACTTTGCACATGTAGTGCTATAGTGGGGTGTGGAAGCTATGTACGTGTGTGATAGTCATTGAGTAGGCCAACTGAGAACTACCAAGCTCCTTGCATACGCTTGTCGGCCTCCCAAGACTAAATGAAGCCTGGCGACTGGTTGACTAATAAGACAAGAAATGTTCCACAACTTGTGTTAACTGTACCGTTAATTAGGTCCTTAGTAAATTCTTCTAGTTCGATCAAATTTTAAAATTAACTCTTTATAAAAAAAAGTAGGCCAAACAAACATGAAATTTCTTAAATATATTGCAAATTGAAAATGAGATTTAAAATTCGAGTTGAACAAAAATGTTAGGTTATTTTTCTTTGAGACTCTATTATACTGAAATCAAATTCATTGTTAGATATCTGACGAAGAACACTTTATGTTTAAACGTGTTGTATTTGAAAAAATGTTGCCAGTTGAGAATTAATTAATGAAATGGTGAATGTTTTGTAAATGCAGGATTTCCTTAATGTGAGAAGAAATATTAACCAGTGAGAGAATCTGTTGCAACCATTAGTTTGAGAACCCATGCTTGCGCTGCTTAGTAACGTACATTATAGTCATTATTTTTATGTAGAGAGATTCGTATAATCGTTTAAATTGTTTCAAGCAGATTGTCTAACAAACGTACATAATCGTTGGTGCTGATTACATTATATGGGGGGGGGGGGCTGAAAAGTATCCATTCAGAATAGCTACTATTCCGGATTTTTTCTTCTTAACTTTCTTCTGTGAAATCCTGAATTGTTACTATTCACGAAATAGTACAATACTTATGGTTTTTTTAAACTTGAAAAGTATCCACTGTGTGAATAGTAACAATTCAGGCTTCTATAGCTACGATATTTCTGTTTAAAGAATCCTGAAAAGTGTCTACAGTGTGAATAGCTACTATTCCAGGTTATACGCTGCTTCGTTACCACACGAAAAATCCGGAAAAGTATCCACCGCCTGAATTGTAACAATTCAGGCTTCTACAGCTACGATATTTCTGCTTAAAGAATCCTGAAAAGTGCCCACAATGTGAATAGCTACAATTCCTGATTATATACTGCTCTGTTACCGCACGAAAAAACCCGGAAAAGTATCCAC